>UELV01097264.1:0-23675 GCA_900490015.1 Megastigmus stigmatizans | reverse complement strand
AAAATCGGAAAATATATTTTGTAGGACAATTCAATAATTGGATTCTACATATTTTTATTAAACAATCCTGAAAAAATCAGCTGGTTATTTAAAAATGGGGTGTATATATATTTATAAACGCACACACTTCAAGCATTCCTAGGTAATTAAATGCAAAAAAGAAGTTTTGTGTTTTTTTCACGAACAAGGTAATACTTTACTGTCGGACAACTTATTCATTATGTTCTATACTTCATTTAAAAACAAAAAATCAAAAACAAATTGTTATTAATAAATTTGAAGTCCTCGTGAAATCGACAATTTCCACGCGTCGGACTGAAAAATCGGAAAATATAATTAGTCGGACAATGTGAAAATGTGATTCTAGATATTTTTTTTGAGCAAACTTGAAAAAATCAGCTTGTTATCGATAAATTTTTCAAAGTCCTTATTTTGACACGTTTAAGTTGGTAGACACACTTTATGTTCCAAAATTTTTGTCCGACAATTATTTCTCGCGTGTTTCATCAATTGTTCTTGCGATTACATTTTGTAAAAGTGGAGTATCTATAAATTTTTTAGACAACATAAAATGCACGACTTTCGGAAAAGCGGGAAGGGAAAAGCCGTGACTACGAGTTTTCATAGAGAGGAAAGGTGGTAGACTAGACCCAATTATGCGATACAAAAAGTTGTACGAGGTTATGTATAAATAACTATTATATCCATGGGCACTCAGACTATAAAATAAAAAAAAATTTAGTACAATGTAGCTTTATCATTTTATAATGATCATCAGTCTAAAAGTACTTTTTTAAATAGTACATACATAGTACATCAAAATTTTGTCCTAATAAAGTTTTATTTTCATTTTTGAAAAATGTAACTATTCTAAATACCTGTAGTTACAAACTAATTAAGTTTTTTTATAAAATATTTAAAAATAAGCGCTACCTTAGTGCTGTCATGACCGTCATAATATCCTCCAAAATGACGCGTCGGCGTTCATTAAATGCTCACTGCTCCGTAATGGCTAAGAGTGTCCAGGCTATCCGTTCTTAGTGTGTTCTGATTTCTGGCAAAACGACAGAGATAGCACGATGCAGATACAATGAGCTAGACAAAGACACTAGTTACTAACTATCAGCTGCTACTATAGGAGTAGACGCCGTACAACTCAGTACAACGGCCGATTAAATGACCCACGTACGTTACCGAATATCGACTCTCTTTTTATACCTCGTATGACTGATATGATGACACAAATTCAATGCGTGTATGCAACTCTCCACGTGCTTACGTGGAGCTGTGGAGGCACACGACCGCAAATACGTGAATAAGGTCGTCATAGTCGGCAGTAGCTGCAACTTTCTTACATCCTTCTCTCTTCGAAAAGTACACATCATCTCTCTCTCTCTCTCTCTCTCTCTCTCTCTCTCTCTCTCTCTCTCTCTCGTTCTCTCGCTACTTTCGCCTTACATTTTATACATCCTATCTTGTGTTTGGTGCTTTTCAAAGATTGTGTGTAATGGCCGCGTCGTGGTCCCTGGTGCAGTGCGTCGCGTAAATAAACAAGTGCAGGAGTAAAAATAGCAGAATGCAGCCGTCATCAAACAAGAGCCCTTCCGGAGCAAGGAACAATTTGACGAATCCTTTACTCTCGGTCGCGGGGGCGGGCTATCCTTTCGAAAACCTGCCTGAAAATATTCTTCTCATGCCTGTCACACCCGCGACGCCAGCCGTGCTCCAAGACGGTAAGATAAACAGATGCCAGATGCAAGACTTTTATGTGCTTATTGTTATCTGCAGATCTAACCTAAAAGTAGGAGGATCTTTTTCTTTTTGGAGCAATTCGACATGTGAAATGGATTGCACTGATTCATTAATATTTAAAAAAGAAATGCGCTTGCAGCGAATGAAATGAAATGATGTATTTGTTGTTATAGTGAAGGACCCTTTTTTTTTTTAATTTCTGTGTATTTTAGAGCATTTTTTAATCAGTTTTCTTTTGTTTATTTGCATTATATATAGTTGTTTGCTTTATCATATTGTTTTCATTCAACAAATGTAAATAAACTTAAATCGAAGTACTTATTCGGAATATGCTTGACGGCATACAATAAGTACTTTATCTGCTGTATACTTACAATACAATTAATATGCGAATTTTTCTTGTAGTATAAAATCGTCTAACCTATAAATGTGAATATTGAGAGATAAGGTTTTATCAGACAAGAAAATGTATTGTAGGTACATTAGAACAATTACACTATACAATTGATCATTGGAAATTTTCTCATGTATTTATTCTAAGAAAGCAATATCGTAGTACATAATGTTATATTTAGAGCATTACCCTCACTAAATATCATTCGTGATTGCGGAAAATTTTCATCTTTCAAAAGAATAAAAAATGGAATTTTAACATTTTTAGAGTACCTATTATTGTAATATTTATATGCGATAAGCGGTTGGGTGCGGCAAAGATATCGTCAAGCGTGAAAAAACATAACCCTCAATTATAATTTTCTATGTGTTGATTACGCAAATTGTACGTTCCATATGGAGTTTCATTTATAATAATAATACCTATATATCTATAGACGTAGTTTTTTATTATAATTTTAGTTACTACAAAAAATTGATATTTATATTGTGTAGAAGCTCCATTTTAAATCTCAAAAGAATCTACTTATAATGTTTGTCTTTGTACAAATTTAATTACAGGGCCTCATTGAATAAAATTTTTTATAATGTATTTTCTTTAAATAAACATTAGAAATAATATAATCTTATTTTAATATATCTAAAATGATTTATTGTAATATAAAAGATACAATTTTATTTTACAATTATGGGAACACAAATACATCTATATCTATACATTATCTATTTTACTTATCATAATGTATATTTTCGTCACTCTAACCTCAAAATCGCATGTTTGATGCGACTTTACGGCTCTTGTGATGAAAAATACGGTTCAAGACTAGGGCGTAAGAGGATTTTTCCCTCACTCGAATTTTCGACCTCGCTTCGCTCGGCCGAAAAACGTCTCGTGCGTGAAATAATCCTCTTCCGCCCCCGTGTCGAAATGTACTATTAAAATGTCTTAAGATTAATAAATCATTTAATTATTCAAAATGTATTAAAACATATAAAAATTTAAAGACAGACTTACAGATTAACTACGTGTACTTACATAATTTAGTAAAAACTATTTTATAAGAGCTGGGTAGTTTTATTATTATTTTACAGTGTCTTAAATAATACTGAATAATATATGAGTCTCTAATAATTTGATAGTTATATAAATAAGTATAAAAGTATGTCATGAATTAAAATTATGCAACAGAAATTTTTAATTATTTTATTTTATTCACTACGTGATGGTGGTGATCTTGATCCATATCGTTGAGAGTATGGTAAATCATGGCTGTCTCTTCTACTCATACAATATAGAATGGTTATAATAATTAAGACGATTAAAAGAATGATAAAAAGTGTTCCAATAACTATCGCTGCAATTTCACCTTCCGAAAAATTGTACCATTCTGAAAAATGAACAAACTTATCATTAATATGAAATTACCCAAAAAAATTTCGTAATCCATTTTTTATCGAAAAAAAATTTTAATTTCTCTATTTAAGTCATTGCGTAAAATTTTGGAAATATCGTGAATATTCTACTATTTTAGATTTTTAAAATAAAATGATCGTTGTTTACCTTCAACATCAATTTTTCTTGAATATTCTTTTCCTGACACATCTGTAGCGGTTACTTCGACAACACGATTACAGCAGTTACTAGAATAGTAAAAATAAACAGGACTGGAAGAACCACTAGTGTATTGTGAACGTGGATAAACTCCTCGAGGTACCGACGTCACACTTTTTAAACCTATGAGTTCATAAGCATTTTTAGCATTTTTGTTATCAATTTATATATTTTTACGAAGAATAAGTATAACAAAAAATAGAATAAATGCGGTAATTATACCTGAATCAGAATCTTGAATCGTAATGTCAACACTCCAAAAACTTTTTAAGCATTTTTCAGCATTGGTTCTTCCTCTACAGTTATTGTTAAAATAATAGTTAATTGTTGGTCCGACGTCATCGTACACCTAAGATGTTATGTAAGCTACCATTATCGATGTATTTCAATATTAAATCATGAGAGTACATAGACTTGTAGATATTAATAATAACTTTTTAAGATTTTGCGATTTTTTGTGTAAAAGTAAAAGATTTACCCTGCTTCCTTGCGCTCGAACATAAATATTTGCAGATTTCTCCACAGTTTCTGCACCTTCAACTTTCAGAGTTAATTTATTGACTGAATCGGTAACGGAAAGTGGTGTTTGGATTACTACACCCACGGTAAATGTTTGCCCCGGTCCTATTTCTATACTATTATAAAAATATATATATAATATTCAAAATGCGTTCGTTCAAGAATGTTTAAAAAAAATTTATTCAACCAGTATAATAGATAATTTTTTACGAAACAAAATTAAATACTTATGTGAAAGAGTTATACTTACACTCCAAAAGGTGGCTCTATACCCAGTATTCTTAAAGAAATGGATCTAGTGGGTGCATAATAAGTTCTAATTGGGATAATACAGTTGTTCGTAATGTCAAAGGTAACACGATGTACCGTTCCAGGATTGGCGATTAGATTTGCGTTACGGTTGACATCCACAAGGGTATACTTTTTCATGGGCAATTCATCATAAATCGATCTACTTAAGTCGTCTAATCCTATCGATTGTCGATCTACCATCCTATCCTCTATTTCCGTGCCCATTCGGGTGGTTATATTAGTCATTGGATCCATGATTTCGACATCATTTTTTTCCGGAGGGAATTTAAAAGATCTTACTTCGTCCTGGAATAAGTAAATTAACGTGTATGTCGATGTACATGATACTGGCTTTATTGTTTATTCTCCATCATTTTCAATAATGGAAATTCAAACACTAGAATAACTATAACAAATATTAGAATAACAGAATTCTTAAACAATAAACGAAAAATTTTAAAATGGAATATTTATTGTGTTCAGTTTCTTTATTATTTTCATGGATTCATTGTTTTAATAATTTAATGTAAGATTAGAACGTTATGCCATTTATCGCATTTCCCTGTTAGAAATATATCTGGATCGATCCAGAGAATAAACATTTTTTCAAAGTGAAAGTAGAGAATCAAAACATGATTTTTTGAACAAATATTTTGCTCTTAGGTACACTTAATATGTTTTTAACAAGTTCTAATGCATCTGTTATGGTTTAATTATTTTTTACGTAGATTCTCTTGTTGATATTAATATTTGTTTAAATGTTTTTTTCAACAGATAATAAATTAATATTTGTTTTATTAAAATTCTTCGTTTATATTGTGCATTGATTGATAATATTATGATTAATTGTTTAGTCAGCTGCATAACAAAATTTTATCAAAAAAATTACCTGTTCATCAATTGAACGTCTGTCTGAAATCAACCTTCCTGAAAATTCATGATCCACTTCCGAATTGACGGGTAATTTTATTTGATCTATACTTTTGTCAATAATTTTTATTTGTCGAGGCGATATACCAGAAATTTCATGCACACTCTGAAAAACAATTGCTATGAATGCTTTTTGTGATTGAATACAGTCTGTAACTTCATTATTTTCATTCATCTTTCTTTTTGTATATGATGAACTAATACAATATGTAAAATTTTGTAATTAGTTAAAATATATTACCTGAAAATCATCATTTTGCGGAGCAGGCTCTTGTTCACCTGTATGAAGAAAATGGAATGATTAATGTATTTAAACTTTATTAGTTTCAGACTAGAAATTTTTCGTAAATCAGGTATTTTTACACGTGCAAATGGCGTGAGATAAATTTTTATAGACCTTACATAAGTTAAGATGACATATCGATTCCAAAACTATCGAGACTGAGACTAAATACTGGTAATTAAAGCTGATGATTTTTTTGTGAAATACATAAAATTTGTAGTTTAGTTAAAATATTTACAAATATTTATACTGATAAACAAATGATTTTATTTATTATGCATCTGCAACGTAACAGAACCTTATAGCAATTCAATAATACAAGTATTCTCAAATAATAAATTGTCAAACTTTTAAAAAATAGATAAAATCATTGGAATACGTATATAAGACCCCACCGACAGTAGCGAACCCAGAAACTAGTAAATATGCAATCGCATGCATCATTTCAATATCTTCGAGATTAATAGGCAATACTTTTTGATACAATGAATGACACACGAGATTGTCTAATGCTTCCGACTATTTGTTCGTTAAAACAAAGAAGTATCCGTCCGTATCGTGCATCTCTGAAACCAAGCAGTAAACAAAATCGATATACATCGATGGTGTATATAAACGCGTGCATTATCGCAATCTCCGATTCTAATTAATCTGACGTCAAATAACCGCTCGAGATCTATAATACGCTATTATAAGCATCTTCGGCCGCAGCTTATTAGCTTCGCGCGTAAACGCCCGCCTTATGTTCGCGTCACCGCACAATATTATACCAACAAATATATATATATATACGCATACACACGCTGAAAGCGTTTACTCGCGCGCGAGCGCAACTCTGGCCAAAGGGCAAATTGCACAACGGAAAATCTGCGGTCGGTGGCTGCGAGCCAACAACTAGTCAGTAGCTCGTCGTTCTTTGTGCGCCTCGGAAGCGCTAATCATCGGTGACGCTCTATTTTTTTTTTTTTTTTCATTGAATGGATAATAATTACTGTTGATGTGTAAGTTTTCTTTTTATTTCTCATTTGATACTGAGGGTAAAACGAGTTGCAAGTGTGTTCTCGGCGAGTGCAACGGATGATTCGATTGATTGACTTTGCGGGATAAGATGGATCTTGTGAGTTGTGCTTGGGCATTCTGTTTTACCGACGTTGAATCTCGACGATTGGTTAGTAAATGTTGTTCTGTATGCGGTAGAGGAGATTATATTTATAATTAAATGTTTTTGTTGGGGAGGCTAAAGTTGCGGTGTGTTTTGATTGGCGATCGGGTAGTTTTTTCGTAAGTAAGCTTTCTTAGAGAATCTGAAAATGATTTTACTTTTCGTTGTAATTGTGAAATCTTAAAATATGAGTTGAATTTGCCCATCGATTGCTATATATTACACGACTTATCACTTAAAACATGGTAAAATCATTTATATATAATTTGTGAAACAATTTACTGCGTGTTTCAATTTATTTAAAAAAAAGGCAGTGAGCTAATAAACAAAGATATCGATTAAAAATAGAAATGAACAGGTATTTTAACTAGCATGAGTTTAGCTAAAAAAGTATATCCATCACATAACGCCATCGCTTTGCATGTAAAACTATACTATTCAATCGATCACGTTACATATATCAACATGTCTGTAGAAATACTTATTGATGAATCTAGCTCTATAAATTCACGTGTTTATGAAAATCACACATTTCTCTGTTTCCATGCTATGTCATATTCTTATCGTTTTTGTTTGCTGTGAGTATAGTAAACATTATTTACTAGATTATCGAAGCTTGAATCTTGTACATACGATTTTCCTGTTTTTCGCCATCTCGCAATTAAACTTGTTATATATCACAGCAGCAAACAATCGATTCATTCTAAAAAAGAAAAAGCAAAACTTGCACTTACCGAGAAATTCAAAAGCAGCTTTCGCGCTGGAAAAGTCGGGCAGCATCGGGTCGGACGTGACGATCAGCCGGTAATCCTCATCCCTCATCCCCGTAAGCCGCAGGCGCCAGCCACCTGGCGGGGGGTTCAGGACGTTGAGTCGCAGTCCGGAGACTCCGTCGGGCATGCGCGCAGTCGTGAGTGTCAGTTCTGGTGTCCTCCTCGTCGTGGACGTGCCAAAAGTTGCGGCTTCTTCGCTCGCGGAAAATGCAAAAATACGAATTGTCAGTTGGCCGCGCGAAACCTATCGTCGACTTGATCAATTATAACGGTGTCTTTCATTCTGCAAGAATGGCCTAAAGTGCGCGCGAGGGTATTTTTGGAGCATTTGTAAATTGTGCTACTGTGAATTATACGGCGGGTTATAAGCTTAAATATTGTGCCTGAGATTTTTGAATCATTGTAGTCTTAGCGACGAGTTCGTTAATTTCTTTATTTCATTTTGAATTTTGTGATTTAGCGACAGAGTTTTGAAGCGCGATGACACGTGTATGCGTTTCTGGAGATGGGAATTGGCGCTGCGATATGCGAAGAATTCGGATCGATAATCGCCCGTGAAATATTAAACTACATAGTTGAGTGGTTATTTTTCTTTTTCCTTTAAATGACACACCCTCTTCTTCCTGAAAACTTTTTAATTTATGCTAAATTACTTTTTTTTTTTTAATAATTTCAGAGTTAAATGAATTTTAGCTTAGCTTTCTATTTGCAATGTCAGGAATGCATTGTGCATTAATAGTTACAGAAAGTTTAAGAATTGTTAAAATAAATATATTATTTATAATTATATTTGATAAAAGTTTTTTTGTGTTTGTATGCTATATGCATTCTGCTACGCTCACGTGGTTTCAATACTCCATAGTGTCTCATAAAGATATGCTATAATAAGCATAATTGCTTAAATATTATAAATATTAATAAATAATTCATGATAAATAATTGATATGCATGTAAATACTTATTTTAAGATATTCAACGATATGTTTCAATATAAATAGAATATTATTCTGTTTTGGTTTGATGTATAACACATACTGTTTTGCAGCTTTAATTAATTACCAGAAATAAATGTTTAGCCTTATATAGATAAAGAACACGCAACTGTCAGATCTATTTTTATAATTTCATTTCGTAATTGAGTTTTATCAGTTATTTTGATCTCTAACATTTTAGATGTTTTCACGTAAACTTTTACATAATGGCATAATAAGTTCTTATCGATCGAAAAAAAAATCGCATCTTGTTAATATTTTACAGTGCAAACCACTTAAAAAGAAACAAAGTATACGGGATCAAAGATAAACTTTTTTATTCAACAATTATTGCCTACTTTTACTATAAAAAAAGTATCCGAGCACAAGTCAGCATAATTAGCATCATACGAGATTGTACAACGTAAAAAAAGGAAACTCATAAAGCACGTTTGCAAGTCACTTGGTCAACGAAGCGCGGCGCGTTTTCAAAACCGGCCGTCGACAAGCAAAAAAAGTTCTTTTTCTTTTTATTCAAGAAAATGCACCTGTCTATTTACATCTCGCCACGTGGGTTAATTTTAGGATGCAGCGCGTAAAGAATACACGTGTGCATTAAATGCAGCGTCGTTGCACATAAGTTTATAGTCGGCGGGCGCGCGCGACCTTCGTTTCGTTTCACGATGTGTTTGTACTTGAAAATACGTATGTATATATATATGCTTTTGAGCCTGTACTCTGTACTCCGCGGCGCTCGACTCTCGGTCGATTCCGCACTCGAGGCGGCGGAGACACTCTCGTGTGTACTTAGCGCAAGTAAAAAGTCAAGTGAAGTTGTTTTTTTTTTAATAAAGCATGCATAGGAGATTCTTGCTTGTTTGCACAACTTACAAGTTCTGAGTATTTTTAGTGTGCTTTTTATTTTTCAAAGAAAAAAGATAGTAATTTTGGTTCTATTATTTAAATTGTTTTATACTCTATGTACAGATATTGAAATTTAGAATTTTTATTGATTATTTTATTGTGCGTTTCTAAAGGATATTTTTGTACTGAATTAAACTATATATTTTTTAAAACCTGGGTTAGGTGGGATCACTAATGGCCAAGAAGAAACTTTTGTAATATAAGTGCACTTGGATTTTTAGTATTTTTCAAATTATATTAGTTCATTGCTTCACTCACCCACGGGCATTTTCAAATCAATTTTGGAAATGTTTCCGAGAACAATTGCACTCACTTCCACTTGATCTGATTGTACTCGAAAGCTGAGTTCAGTTTCGTTCGCGAGATTGCCTTCATCAACGAGTTTTTCCTGCCACATAAAAGAAACATTTTTTTCAAACTTTTTCCTATTTCTTTTTCTATAAGTAAATAAAACATTCTTATCGCCTAAGTACACTTTGGGAAGAAGCATCACTTACGTTTAGAGCCAAAGCGTGTTTATCACCAGAGCCTTCGAGAATATCGAGATTAGGCTGCAGGCTTTTTATGAATTTTTTCTCTACATCACTGTAATTATCTTTCAGCTTTTGTGAAATTTCGCATCCTATAATCACTGAAAACTGAAACGCAAAATAGACTATTGTTTAAAAAAAATTAGTATAGTAAGACATTTGGATCAATTTCTTGTATGTATCGTTGTTTATTAATTTCTATAAATAAAGTAGAGGTCATTATCTTTTAAAACAAAATATAAGTCTTAAAATAATTTATGCGTGAGAAAGATAATAAAAAATATAATACAATTAAATATTTGCTATAAGCTAAAAAAAACGTCATACATAAGTAAAGATTGGTGATTAAGAGCCGACAAATGATGCTATGTGTAAATAAAAAGTTGATGAGTTATTAGCTAAAAAAATTACAAGCAATGAATTATAAATATAGTTATCAGAAGAAGAAAACGATAAAAATACTTAAAAGAAATAATATTACAATAATCAGTAAACCGAATTATTTTAACAGCTTATTAAAAGAGATATTTAAGTACAATAATGGCTTTTTATTGTAATTATTTAATTTCACTTGAACTTGACTTAGATTCAATTTTCTGAAGAATCTAGTAATTCAATTCTCCGTTGTTCTGTGCCAAAATTCCAATCAAAGTATACGAGGTTAATTGAGTCGAAGATAAATTATTAATTTATGATAATATTGCTCTTTGGAAGTATAACGTCATCACATATTTTTATAAATCTATTAGTGTGCTTATTTTAAATGTTGTCGTTTAAAATAATGGTAATAGTTAATGGTTCGTTATTACCGTGCATTTATTTTGTAGATTCCAGGAATCATCAGATTTGATCGATTTTCCTTGGAGTATTTCAGGCGCGAAGTCTTTATCGGAGATCAACGTTGACCCCATCTCTATAAATAATAAATTCAAAATAATACAAATGCGTTCGTTGAATGTTTGTTAATCGCTCAACTATTTTTTTACTGATCTAAAGGCTATCGAATACAGTGATATAATTTGTTTGCATACGTCAATGTAACGCTTATACTTTGCATATGCATTTTCCTTGATCTTCGACTTTCTCAGAAGAGTTGAATTTCCGGTCAACAAACTTCAATGTTACATTAAACGTCAAATGTTAATGTACTATTTAGGTTGATGCATCATATGCTGCAGAACCGCGTTTAGTAAAGGAATCGTGCTAATTACTAACGAATTTTTTTTAATCTGCATACAAATACTATGATCAATGGGTTTTTTCTTAAATAATTTGTCTATGTATTAATTAAAAAGAATCTAATAAAAGATATAGAAAAATTTTAAATAATAACATTAACAACTCTACAGATTATATTAATTTAAAAAAATTATTTTTAAGTTCTTATATAATTTTTGTAATCTATGCTATTGATTTTTTTTTGTCGGCAGTATTATTTTCTTCATTCACGTACTGCAATAATAAGTTCGTTACCTAATTTATGATTGGCTTCTAAATTCCAAATCAGATGAAGAATACGAGACGTTTCATCCTCGACGGCTCTTCTTTCAATGCAGTATCTAATCACAAAACAGAAAATTCATCCTTCATTCAGATAATTGCACTTAGGACCCTAGCTTGAATTCGCATGTCAAAACCCACCTCAAACATTTGATTCTTCCCACACTGAATTCGTCGATGTTTTCGCGAAAGCGTTGAACAACCGATTGGTCATGATCATCCAAAAACCTCCACAATTTCGTTGGTTTGATCGACAAATCATTACCCGGAACTTCATTCGCCATCACACAATATTCGAGAAACAACATTCCGACAATTACTGCCAAAGAGCAGCGAAGTAACTTTAACGCCATAGTTCCTGATGGTTTTACGCCCTCGCGGTTATAATCTTGACTGTCTCGTATCACCGGCTAAGCCTTTTACTTATAAGCTCGCCGTTCCTCAAAACCTTCGCGGAAGATACGTCATTTACACTGTCGCAGAGACGAGTAAGAGTAAACTTGGGTGCAAACGCTAGACAGGTGCCCATTGCACAATGATGATTCTCTTGACGTGTACAGAGCATAGGCACGATTGTTGGTCTCGCTCTGTATCCTCTTGCCATGGCTTTAGTTTATTATGTTTTGTTTTCCACTAGGCAATACGTGCAATATGGGATTTGTTAGATTGTATTTGTTTTTCTTTTGGTGCTAATTGTTTTGTATACTACTTTGCAGAATATATAATATCCAGAAGAATAATTGATGAAGTTTACAAAGTTTTTTATTTATTTAAGCTATTTCAATTCTTAAGGGAGAATTATTTAGCAAAGTGTACGAAGTGGTTTTAACAAATGGAATTTCATATCAACAAATAATACAATTTTTATAATCGTCTAAAAAAAAAAATTAATAATATAGAAACAGATTTGTATATAATAACGAAGAAAACAACTTAAATAAACATTTTTTTTAAATTACTGAATGCTCCAAAGCAACATAGATCTTTTCATTTCTCATTTTTGTAAGCCTTATTTATTTCTTCAGAACACGTACACGTAACCGATACAAAGGCCCGGTATTACAAAGCATACTCGGCAATTTCTTAAGATTATTTTTAAACCATTGACAAAACGCCATTGCGTGGAGAGCATTTTTAAGGTCGAAAGGTATATTTTTCAGGAGAAAATGCGTGGGCTACATTTGGGTCTTTATCGGAGCGAATTATCTTACGGTCATTAAGACTCGTAGATACAAAAGCGGGTATCCTGTTAAATATTGATTCTGCGTGAATTATCAGCGGGCCTGTCTACGGCCAAAGCGGAGTTCCGTGGAAAAATCGTCATCCTGCGAGGTGGAAACACCGGATTTTATGATGATAAAGCAGGAACTGACGTAGATTTTTAGACTATTACCCGGAGGATGAAAAAACGAAAGCGCAAATACTAATATGTCATTTGCGTAATGATAAAACAAGTAAAGTCTGATCATTTGCAAGAGTATACTATTTTTTTGCGTTTTGGATTGTTACACATTATTCACGTATGTGCTCTAAGCTATATAAATTTCTGTTATGGACATGATTAATGTTTGCAAACAATGAGTAGAAATTGGCGTGCGTTAAAAATAAACGGTTCTTAATTATGTATTCTCTTTGGTTACTGAAGAATTCTGAAATACCTTTTTAGTCAAATATTGAATGTCTGGTTGCAGTTTTCTCGTTAAACTATGAAAATTTACTTTATATTTTCTAGCTATATTTATATATGACATTAAATACTTAGTATTATTTTTCTAGAATGTTTCATCATATTAATTTTTAATGTATACTGATATAAAATCATAATTAAGGAGATTTAAAATTTCAAACTTAATTTTCAAAATTAACATTAAATAATAAATAACATTAACAATAAGTACACATTCAACTGTTTCTTACCCACCTTTAACTAAAGTCTCTTGTCAACAAGAACGCACTATTCTAACCTATATCGTGAAATTCTCTGTTGCCTTAGATCCCGCGCCGGCACCCGAGCTCGATAGTTTCATAGGTCAGCAGCTACCGAAAGCATCTACGCCCGTTCAAGGCAACATTTCTCATCCAAGCTCAGGATCTCCATTCGAGACGGGCTCACAAGCTCCTCCACAGCAGCCGCCTCCGCAGAAGCAGGGCTACTTCACCTCCATATTGTCTTCGC
This sequence comes from Megastigmus stigmatizans, assembly GCA_900490015.1. Lineage (NCBI taxonomy): Eukaryota > Metazoa > Arthropoda > Insecta > Hymenoptera > Megastigmidae > Megastigmus > Megastigmus stigmatizans. The sequence goes on along the minus strand of UELV01097264.1, from coordinate 9,859 downwards.
TTCCAAATCTATCGCTGTTATCGATCAGCGGTGACGACTCGAGATCGCAACAGAGTCCACAACAGCACCAACAGCATCAAAATCCAAGTGTAATAAGTCCATCGAATCCCAGTCTCGGGGCTTACAATCCAAACGATTATCGTGGCGGACACAGTCAGCATCAGGGCGTGGGTGACTTTAATGCCGGCATATCGGCGCCGCCTCCTCTGCAGCAGCTACCGACGCAGCAGCAACCACCACCTGCTGCACTGCCACCGAGCGGTGGTAAGTACATTTATCCTTGAACCCGTGCCAGTAGCTTGAATTTTTAAGAAACGATTTTTCGTGGGCGAAAATAGACAAATAATTAGCATTGTTGGACTAAAAATAGTTTTCTTTAACTTTTTGCCAAGTTTCCACTTGGCTTTTCTTGATTTTGAGTATTTTTATCCTTCCTTTAGATTTACGTACAAGTTTTGCATGTTTTATCGATTACATATAAAAAATAAATATAAGAAAATTAAAAATTAATATGAAATAACACAAAAAGTAAATTTCTGTATCGATTCATCCATTGAGAAGTAAGCATCATTGTGAAATAAACAAGTTTGATTTCGTGAATATTGTAAAAATATTATTTTTAACGAATCGTTAGAAATTAATCATTTATAAACTTCAGATAAACTTATAGAAACTAAAACATGTTCATTTTTGTAGGCGCAGGATCATACCGACTGGGCAACCAGCGCCGTCTGAAGTATGCACCACCTCCAGATCTAGCAACCTCAAACTCTGCCAAGCAACATTACGCGCCTCCATTATCAACCTTTCCCCCTCAATCAAACGCAGGTGCGCCTCCAACGGTCTTTAATCCAAACATCCAGACTCTAAATCCAAACCAATCTAATACACGTTTTGGCTCTCATAGTCCATCTTCTGCCCCAATCCCAAGTGGACCTCCACCTTCAACTGCCATTTCAAGCATACCTCCACCTTCTGCTGCCATTTCAAGTGGACCTCAACCTTCTGCTCCGATTTCAAGTGGAACTTCGTTCTCTGCTTCGATTCCAAGTGGACCTCCATCATCTGTTCCAATCCCAAGTATACCTTTATTCTCTGCTCCAACTCCAAGTGGACCTCCACCATCTGTTCCAATCCCAAGTGTACCTTTATTCTCTGCTCCAACTCCAAGTGGACATCCATTCTCTTCTCCGATCCCAAGTGCAGTTTCATCTTCTACTCAATCCTATGCTCCATTTCCAAGTGGACCGCCACCCTCTATTCAAAACTTGGGTGGAACTCAATCCTATGCTCCGATCTTGAGCGGACCTTCATCCAGTCAGGAAAGCTCGTTGCACAGTTCCTTCAGAAGCAGCCCGGTAGCGACTACTCCAACTACCGCTTACCCTTTCAATAGCCCACCAACTGGCTTCAATCTCACTCCCACATCCGGACATCATCATCAGGCCAACGCCTTTGCAACAGCACCACAGAGTATCCCATCTAGGTTGCCAGAACCAGCGACTCCCCAGAATACACCGGCTGACGTTGCTTTCTCCGGGTTCAATGCCTATAGACAGCAGCAACAAGCTGCACAAGATAGCACTGCTGGACTGGCCAGTGCTTTTGGATTTAACGAGCCACCGAGGAGTTCAGTGTCATTTGGTAGTCAGTTGGAGGCTATAAAAGAAGCGACTGCAAGTTCCGATAAAACCTTCACTCCTATATCTGCCGCTAAAGTAACCGAGAAACTAGAAAATTTGATAGCTGAACAAAACGAGGACGCTCAGTCGGTCAAGTCCGAGTTGTCTGCTGAAGTTGCTACGATAACATCTAAGATACCGGCAGCCGACGAGAAGGAGGAGACAAGCGACGAGCTCACAGAGATAGATTTGAACGTTAGCGGTAACTCGGACTCTTTGGCACCCGACAACGAAGTTAAATTTGACGTTGGGCAATCGACGTATTCTCAGCAGCAGAGTCTAGAGTCATTTACAGTCCATTCGTCGACGAGTTTCTTCGTGAATCCGCCAGCTAGCAATCAAAACGTACCGAGCTTTTATAATACCACCTTCCAGACACAACAGCCGATAACAGATCCATTCTCGTTTATTCAGTCGCCATCCTCGACTGCCGACTTTGGCGGTAATGCAGCGAGTTTGTCAGGTCCGCCTATCGGCACTTCGATTTTGAATCCTGGATCAAAAGTTTCGCAGAACGAGTCGCCTAGTAATCCGGAATCTACTGATAATGTAGATTTGCTGCCACAGTCAATTTGGGGACCCAATAGTCAGGCACAGGTAACGAAAGTTAAACAATTCATGTCTCTACATCGTGGTAAATTCTTCTCTCTGCTTAGTAATCGATAATAATTTGAATTTCAGTCACACTCGACGGTACTGAATCCAGTTTATGGGCCGCCAGTCCAGTCACCACCGACTTTCTTCAATCCAACTCAACTGTCAAGTTCGTCGTACTCCTACCCGTCTACCCCATCGAGTACTTACGCTCAAGCACCAATAGGCAGTAAACTTAGCAGCATCAGCAGTCAAAGTTGTCAGCTTCCAGCGACATCGCAGGAGAGCTTCAATGCCGTACCGGAACCGACGGGATCAGCGACCCTCAGTCCAGTCCAGGTGTCCATCAATCCTCTGACAAGCCGCTTACCTCAGGAGACTGTTCCTCCGAGCTTGCAAAACTTAGTAAGTGCTTTCGTCGCAATTTGAATTAAGTAATTTATAATTTACACTCTATGTTGGTTAAATTTAATGACTGTGTCGTTTCAGGCGTCAGGTCTTCCAGAAAAACAAATGCAGTACCGTCCGGCCTACCATCACTGGTTTTACCGCCGTGAGGTGGAAGCTAAAATACTATGGCTTCCATTCTCCATGCACGACAGCTTCAACCTCGAGGAGGTGCACAATTCAAATGAAATCAGTCCAGAGACGAAAGTCGCGACCGACGGTGGCAGATATGACGTTGAGATTTTACGGTAAGTCGCGTAATAATCGAATTTCGTACACCAAACACTTCAATGCCCCATTTCTTGTTCGGATTGAAGCTGCGCACTGTTTTTAGTTGTCGATATGTTTAATAAAATATATATTTTTGTCTCTGGAAGGCGTCAGCGTTCTCCCGTCTATTGGACTGGTCCGGTCACCGAGGTCCGTCGCTGCTCGTGGTTCTACAAAAGCCAGGCAGAGTCGCGTTATACTCCTTATGAGGAGAGCGTGGCTGCCAGGTTAGAAGAAGAATTTAAGCAGGCATGCACGACCAATAATTGGAGTAGACGGGTGGACTTTAACAACGGCGAGTATATTATATTCCACAGTCCCACCGTGCAGGCGCACTACCTTCAGGCAACGACACCCGAACTCGCCGCATCCTGGGGAAACAATTCGGTAAATTTACGTTTGCTAATGGCTTAATTTTAGAGAATGGGGTAGATGGATCATCCAGGAAGAGACTGTAATTATTTTCATTTGCATGAGCTTATGAAGAAAATCTAAACTTCTAAAATTATGAATCTTTGGTGTCTCTATACTAAAGAGCAAAATGGACGAGTTCATCGCTATCTCTATTAAAAGGATATTTATATTTGTTTTTTTTTTGTCTCGGGTGTTTTTTTTTTCATGATTTATTCTATAAAAGAAATTGAGAACACTCGATTAAAGGTATATTTCTTTCTACTTCTAATCACAATGTTTATAGCACACAACGTTTATTTTCTCGTAAACGTCAATAATTAATACAAAGCTTATTGCATTTGACTTGAAAAAACTGTAGTAATGTATTATGTACAAATTTTTTGAATAGTTCAGTGTTTCACTTTGTCGAATCAATTTAGTTTTTCGCACGATTCATACGTTCATTATTAACATACACGAATAGCAAACGCAACCGCAACAGCTTTATTTCTCTTATTATTTCGTTCCTCTGGCACCTCATAACAAAAAACAATGAACACGCATGGTTCTTTTCGAATCCTGATCTCACGCAGGGTTCAGAGGACAATGCGTATTTGCAGGGCGCTAACACCAGGCCGCGCGTCGTCAAACGTGGCATGGACGAGTTCAACATCGACGAGGGAGAGCCCGAGAGAGTTGATCACCTGCTCTTTCTCGTACACGGTATCGGCAGCGTATGCGATCTCAAATTCCGCACCGTAGAGGAAGTTGGTAAGCTTCGACCTTTATTATACCTTTCATTAGTCTCCCGAGTGTAACGACTGAAATTAATTGTCGTTTGGTTCTTGCAGTGGATGAGTTCCGCAGTATATCCTTACAGCTGGTGCGATCGCACTACCGTAGCTCGAGCGAACAGGAAATCGTGAACCGGATCGAGGTCTTGCCGATATCCTGGCACGCGACACTGCACTCGGGCATCGACAAGAAACTCCAGGTCATTACCTTGGGAAGCATTCCTAAGTTGCGTCACTTCACCAACGACACACTCCTGGACATACTCTTCTACACGAGTCCCATCTATTGCGAGACGATCATGCAGACCGTCGGCAACGAGATGAATCGGCTTTACTCGCTTTTCAATCAGAGGAATCCCGAGTTTAAGGGTAACGTCTATTTGGGTGGACATTCCTTGGGCAGCTTGATCATGTTTGATCTGTTGTGCCATCAAAAACCACCCACTCGAGAAGAGACGGAGGCCAACGGACAGACTGAGGAAAACGAAGAATTAAATGTTAGTGATTCCATTGCTTGTCTCGATCAGTTTTGCAGAGTGGAGTGAAATAGATACTCCAGGAAAATAATTTTTCGATGCAGTTCCTCGATGCGCAATAAAACTAATATAAATTATAAATTTTCAGAAATCAGAAGATACGGCGATCAAACCTTTAACGGCTCCCGTACTCAAGCGTAAACTTAGCAAAAAAGTAAGTTACGTTATGGGTACAGCCGGTACGGGTCAGCCGTACATCAATTATCCACAATTGGCGTTCAATCCACGTGCCTTCTTCGCCCTTGGCAGCCCAATTGGTATGTTCGTGACGGTGCGTGGCATTGATACCCTCGGCGACGACTTCGAGCTGCCCACGTGTCCGGCGTTCTTTAATATCTTTCATCCTTTCGATCCTGTTGCTTATCGAGTTGAGTCACTGGTCAATCCCGAGGCGCACAAGTATAGGCCTATGTTGATTCCTCATCATAAAGGAAGGAAACGAATGCATTTAGGTAATGCTTATTGTTATTGAGATGCAAAGCAATTTAGGATGTTAAAATCATAAGACCGATTAAGATTGCAATTTAAAATTATTTTGAAATTAAAAAGAATTGCTTCCTATTGCAGAGTTAAAGGAAACAATGGCACGAGTGGGTGCAGACTTGAAGCAGAAATTATTAGACTCGGTTAGGAGCACATGGAATTCCGTGTACCAGTTGGCCATGTTCCATAAGCAAGATAATCAAACTTTGGAGCAGGAAATTGAGAAAGTCGTAGAAGAGCAGATGAATAATCCTCCTACTAATCCTTTGCAAGCGACATCAAACGATGACGCTGGTGCTGACTTAACTATGGGAAAACTCAATGGTGGCAGAAGAATTGATTATGTCCTTCAAGAAGCGCCTTTTGAATATATCAATGAGTATATTTTCGCTTTGACAAGTCACGTTTGTTATTGGTAAGTTCTAATCAAAAACACAATGAAAAGAAACTTTAATCAAATGAAAATATTAAATTTATTGAAATTGAAATTAAAGTTTCTTTTATATATAAAGTCTTTTGATTAAAGTTTCTTTTATATATAAAGTCAGATAAATGCATGATAATATAAATAATATTTTTACAGGGAGTCAGAGGATACCATGCTTTTGATTTTGAAGGAAATCTACGGTTCGATGGGTATCCAGACTGACGCTCAACTGCCTCAGCAAAGCTTATCCATTGAGCGAGTATCTACTCCTACGACTTCGTTCTCACCCAGGAACGTTTCCTCACCTTCAATGTCGTACAGTATGGATCCTATGACGTCGATCACGACGAAACCTGTCGGACCACCGCCTACCGCTGGTTTCATCAGAAAATCTTGATCAGAGATGAAACTGTACCATCATACGTTGCCGAGGAAAAAATCATACGCGACATGGGAAAATTGAGTAGACACGAAATTTGAAATACTAGGAATCATAGATTTTTCAATTCAGTCACTACCCAGATGACATTAAATTACATTTAATGCGAAATTTGAAATGCTAGGAAACATTGATTTTTCAATTCAATTACTACCCAGATGACATTAAAGAAAATTTATTTTACTTTCAGTTAAAATTTATTTTATTGCTTTCACTTTAATGTTCCGTCGTAATTCATTTATTTTTATTTTTCTTAGTCATGAAGCAAATGGTCATTTTTCAGTAGATGCGGAAACCGTATATTTTGTTCTAAATTATTTCATTTCGATAAACATTATTCAAAAAAAAAAATTATATCAATGTATAAATTCATTTTATGGGAGCAGTTTATTACCGTACTTGTTTATTAAAGTGTTTTAAAATTAGAAATAGTATCGTTTTCGATATTATACTTTCATAATATATTTTTAGATAAAAATCTTTTGCGTGCACATACTCATAAAATATTTGCCTGTGACAGAGTATAATTTTTTGCTTTTGTAATAAGATATATTGTTGATGATTCGAAAATATTTCGATTATAGTTATTTCGTTCATAAAGAATTATAGTTGAAGTTTTACATTGAAAAAATTGTATGGATTAAAATTGAAAGTATGAAGATTAATAATTATGAATACTATTTTTTATAACTTTTTCAAGAAAATTACTTAAAAGGTTTTTAAATAGAATAACTTTATAATGTTTAAGTTTATCTGAAAAATAATAGAAAAGTTTCAAACCAAATACTTTAGTTTTCATTTAAAAAATTGAAAATTTCCATCTAGTTTTATGAATCCATAATGCATCTATACTATACAAGCGTTTCAAAACTTCGATAAATAAATAAAAACTAATATTTATACAGAATTCATTTGGGTATTAATCTTTAAGAGCGTGAATTTGAAATATTTTGATTTCAACGAAATTGTCGATGGTTTGTAATAGTGTTCAATGAAAATTTCTACCTAGGAGATGCTCGTTGAAGTTAATTAGATCGATGCAGGCATCGGAAAAAAAGTTGTTAACAAATGTTATAGAAACACTAATTCGGTTTCTTATTATTGTACTATAACTTGTAATAGTCCTTGAAGTTTATATAAGGATACTATTGAATATTAATAGTTTTGTAAATGAATATATCGATTTTGTTAAAATGTACAACTATTGATTTTTCTTATCTAACTATTAGATTAACTTCATAAATATTAGTTAACAATGCAATTATTTCTAATAAAAAAAGAAAAAAAAATTTTCATGTGACTTTGTATGTATGTATTTTATGAATGGTACGTATGAAAGGGATAAGTTCTATATAACGAATATTTAAAAAGACTGCGAGAAACAATTGACCGATTGTGGCTTTGTTTATTTTACCATAATAGCCATACTTAATCGCAAATTCAATGTCTATTAAACCTCTGACGAATGAACGAAAATTTAATAAAATACTGTATTCTTGTACAAAATCACGTCTTTTCATTCAACCGTTCTCTTTGCACTAAATAATATCACTTTATTTCACTATAAATATAAAATTAATACGATGTAAAATAAAATTCGATAATCGAGATAGAACTTCATCAATGCGTTGTCGTATACAAATAAAATATAAAAATCAAGATAAGTAAACATTTTTGTCATTAACGAATGTACCTATATACTCGAAAATTTATTTCTGTAATATAATACCTGTAGTCTTAAAAAAAAATCAGAAGGGAAACAGAAAGAGAGACAACGTATATCGGCACACACGCAACGCACCTGCGGCATACCGCGCGCACTAATTAATTGCAGACGACGGCGCTCGTAATTTTGTATACACCATCCTATCTCTATACATATATATATAAAGGTGATGCGGTAGCTCGGCTGCTTTACATTTTGCGCGTGCGGCTCTCGTAAAGTTGCGGCACTGATTTCTCGTAAAATTTTACCTTTTTTTCTCGCGCCGACGACGTTTTTTACCACCTGCGTCTCTCCCAATCGCTCGACTTTTCGACCATACGGAGAAAGGGAATAATACACCCGAGAGAAAAAGGATATGTTTATATGTAGCTTATTATGGAAGTTACCTCGGAAGTTACATCACTAAGTGGTTAGGGCTTTTTCAATGTTTACTTGTGGAGAGGCAGAAAATCATTTCGGCAAATTGGTATGGATGGATTTACATAGGAACCTGTTATTACGGTTACGAGATGATTAGCTTCTTTGTATCGTGAAATATATTTCTAATAGCCGTATGCGACCCATTCACATTATATTGTTTTCTAAAAACCCTAGTCTGGAGTAAAGTATACCCTATTCAAGATTGGATGAGAGATTGAAAATGTTATCCAAGAGTTGTTGGGACGAAAAAGCGGCTGCTTTTCCACTTTTACTCAATTCGTTTAATGCACTTCTTGCTTGAATATATATATATATATATGAACATATAATTAATCCAGAAGTGAGATATTTGGGTAAATTAAGTAATTGTATATTCTATAGAATTTGCCATGATTTCTGCAAAAATGTATTCGCACAAAAGTCTTTTTATAAGAAACGTAGTTACAGAAAATAATATAATAGCAATCGACTATATATGTGCAATATATGTTATACGACTTTACCACGGACCTCATCTACTTTCGCTTGAAAATATACACCGTTGCATTCATCCAAGTACATAACCAATAATATATCATTGGCATATTATACAAAAGGGATATAGCGAAGTCGATATGCTCGATTCTAAAACGATTTTATATAGGCCACTTGGCGTCTCCGCGAACGCAATAAATTCGCCACATCGATGCGCGCAGAAATCGAAAAGAAAAGAACACCTGCAACAGCAGAAACAAGTGGAAGGTCGCATCGATATATATCGTCGGCGACGTGTCTGCGTCACGACTCTCTCGCAAAAGCGATCTTTGCGCAATACAATTTTCTAAAATAGAACAAAACGCTGCGCGTTGCTACATCTATATACATATATATAAAAGCTATAGAGAGCCGAATGAAGACTTCAAAAGGCGCAGAAAAGCAGTAGTCGCGAAGACAGGCGAAAAACGGGAGCATAGAGCCGCGCGATGAGATGGTATAAGGAGATTTTACAACGCGAGCCTCTAGTCGAGAGTGATTTATATACCGGCGCGAGAGCTGCAGCCGAAATAGGGGGAGGTGCAGCGGAGGAAGGAAAAAAAAACTCCCCGGCGACTTTTACGGCGCTGCAGCCACTCGCGCGAATTATTTACAGCGAGTCGCCGCCGCCGCCGCTGCCAACGTCTCGCTCGCTGTGTATATGCAGTGCGGGAGAGTCTTGGACCCCCCGTACCCCTTAAATAATACGCGCCAGAGGGGCTGGCCGACTGCAAAGTGCTCGTAAATCTTCCTATTTTTGTACAATTTCATTTTGCGCTGCCTCTGCAAGTGTGCACCCTTGAACTTATATCGCTCCTTGCTGTTTGCTGCACATGCACGCACTCGGCACGCATATATACCCGAACTGATGGCTTTCCTGTACATAATGCGAGTGGATCGAGGAGGAAGAGTAGAAAACACGTTCTTGTAAGAATAACATGCCGATCGGTGATTAAAATGTATTTTCTGTGCAGTCGCGAGTACTTGGTAGCATTTGTTGGTTTTAACTGCTTGAATTGTGTACAGGATAGATTCGGGTGTAAGTACGTTTCGTCGTCGAGGCGTTGAAAATTTAAAGTACGTGCAGGTGGATGGTTTTTACAGCCTTTAAGGGGATGTGCGACCCTCGGAAAGA
>UELV01097263.1:0-13750 GCA_900490015.1 Megastigmus stigmatizans | reverse complement strand
CCATTTTGTATTTGCGAATAGCGCATCGATACGCTGAGCCGCCTCAGAGACAATATTCATACTCGTACAGGGTACGCGACCAATACAAGCCCGCGTTACGTGTCACGTGTGAGAAGACTGCCGACGTACAAATGCAATAGCTATAGATATACTTATAACGCTCAGCCGCTTGCCCTTCCGAAGACTTGGACAACGCAGTGAGCGTCTATGTTTTCAGCTAAACGAGTAGAACAGGGAAGGTTAGGCGCGCTCTCCTTCCCGTTCCCCGGTGCTGCAGCCATGGCGCGGAAGCTCCGCCTACTCTCTCCTCTGTCGTCGGCGCTGTACCGGCAGCGGGAGCTGATTGGCTGATTGTCTAAATTTTCAATTGCTTATAACTCCAAAATTATGCATTTAATCGGAAAACGGAAAAGTTACGCATGTCTTAGAATTTTCTCCTCTATCCGGTGGATCGTTTTTCGGCATAGATACAGGGACGCCCTGTATATTAATGATACATATAAGTAGAGCGATATTATGACGTTATACATGAATTTCAATTCGCTATATATTTTTTATTTATTGTGATTGTTTTAAAAATAAATAAAGCTCGACTTAAATGTTTTACGCGTACTATCAAAATATTAAATTTAAAACATCATGCAAAATCCTAATGATTTATTAACGTTTTAAAGTTAAATATTTATTTAAAATAGGATGTATTCTTCGGTGAAAAAAGAGTTCGACAATTTCCAAATTAAGGTTTTTCAAGTATGTTTTATATTGAGTATATATTTTTAATCTTATTCTAAAATATTTTAACATTAAAAAAATAGAATATGAAAGTTAATTTAATGCTAAATATAAATGTAACATATTAAATATAAGTTTTACTTACAAAGTATGACGCTTGTATCAAACGATATGTTTTTTCAGAAAAAATATAACAGGTCAGTAAAACCGCAGAATTAAGAAAACATGCCGATGAAGTCGTCAATGCTCCTTCAAAGGCAGATCCAATTTGTGCGTGATACTTTAATCCATAACTGATCAACAATCCTTGAATTATAAAGTTCATTGCCTGTAAAAAGGTCATTAAAATTAAATGAGTAAAATGACAATATAAAACCGATCATAAACATGATTTCTGAATTATACTATTATTTAATATATTCAAAGTGAAATACTTTGAATACTTTGAATACTTACTGCTTCTAAGATCTTGACAATCCCTGGTAAGGTTTTAAGAAATTCAATGTGAATACATGTACAGCATCGAATGCAGCAGCATCCAACACCTCCGACCCCATGGGTTTCTGACGCTGTTTTAACTAGGGGACCGCTTTTCTTCACCATTTTTTAATATCCTCACAAAATTTGCCCAACTTTTTTTCACTATTATGTATAAGTAGTTTTAATTTTTATGTTTTATTCGAACTAATTTCATAAAATAATAATAATTTTAAAATGTAAATTAAGACAAAATAGCTTGTTGAATATTTTATTTGCTATAATTGTTTAGATGTATTTAATTCACTCTTCTTTTACATACTATGCGCAATATAAAATTCATCTATACTTTTGGATTTCAACTGCACTAAGTCGTTATTATAAAATCTAAGGAACTGCTTTCTTTGGATATTCTTTTAATACTGAGTACGAAGGGAAGCGACCAGAAAATAACATCTCAGCTCCACGCGCACCCCCCGGATCGTTTAAGAGCACGGAGAAAAAATGTAAGTATTGTAGGCTATATGTAGATAGTTTGCATTCTATACACTTCTTCATTCGTTTTTATCCACAAACAATTAAATGCGCTTAGATACAGCTTTGTAAAATTATGTTTTTAAAAACATTCCTAATTCATTGGCACATATAGCTTCCTCAAATTTGAATAATTTCTTCCAATATTTAAGTAATATAATTCATAAATTAATTAAGCCATATAATCAACTATACTTCAAAATTTATATTTTTAAAAATAATACAAGAACTGTGCAATTAATCTTTTAAATGATACGTAAATAAGACATTTAAAACAAAAAATTAGAATTAATAAATTTGAAAATAAATTAAATAATTTATAAGCTATGAGTAATTAAAAGAAAAAAAGACAATATAAAAAAAAACTAATTATTTCTTTTTTTACGATTTAAATTATCTAAAAAACTAGCAATCGCGAGGGTACAAAAATACTAATTATCCTATATAAACTTTTTATGAAGATTAATTCATTTTTATAACTGCTACCAGATAAGACGACATATATAGAAACACGATTTTTTTAGGAATATCGTCCTTTGACAAAAAATTTCATGATTACAAAACTGCTTTTATAAGGAAACAAAATAAACAATTCGAATTAAAATAAGGTCTGCAATAGATTTGCCGACAAGAATTTGTGTTTACATTACGAACGTCATTAACAAAAATATAGTTTTGATGAAATATCTGTATTCATTTTCAATCTACCAATACTTATATATTTTTCATAGTACTTATACTAAATCGCTTCGCATCACACAAAAAGTACGCTGACAAAATATATTTTTGAATATTTTTATAATCAAGATATATTTATCGTATCAATCGTATGTAAATTACTATAGTACTTTCTAATCGCTATATCAATGTATATATATTACATTAAAATATGTTTATTTTAAATTCACTTGTTTATCCACTAATTCTTCCTTTGACAAAATGTCGAAGTTTAAGGTTAATGAGATTGTATTAACTGAGGAATATATGTATCTGCCGACTTTTCCGGAGCCGATCAATGGTGAAATATCAACCAAAGATTTTTTGACTGCTTCAAAAGACATTATGAAAATTCTCGGTATGTGTTTCAATGTGAATTATTTCATCTGTATGCGATAAGCATTAGTTAACCTCGAGTCACCTTCAATGATAATAAAACTAATCATGTGTTTTGTAAATAAATATATAAAAAATAAGTAAAATGCATCACTTGGACCTCAGTAAAAAATTAATCATTTAATGATTAGAAAAAGTCATTCTCTTGAATACCCACACTGACAAAAATATTATATTTTAAAATAATAATTATAGAATTGCCAAATTGTTGAAATATTACCGTATTAGCAAGATTAAGAAAAATTAAATAGAGCCGAATTAGACTAAATAAAAATAAATGATATTTGCCAACTTATTGAGAGGTCTAAACTTTTAATAAGTTATGAAAAATATTACTAGAAAAATTGGTTATAAACTGAGAATTTTTGCTTAAGTTTATATATATTTAAAATTTATATGGAATTATAGATAAATTTGGAAATATATTTATGCCAGTTAAATATAACTTGCAAGGAAATATTGAAGTAAGTTAAATAAATTAATGATATACATTAAGTAAGATCGCTGCACTATTTAGTATATACTTGAGCTAAAAATTATTACAGAAATTGGTAAAGAAATTTAACCCTAATATGAAAAATCATACGACAGTGCAAAAAATGTTGATTGAAGGAACAAGCGAAGCGGAAAAACCTGATTTATTTGAAGCACTTTTGTGGTTAACAAGGTTACTATTTATATCTAGATTGGTATGAATATTTTTAACGTGTATACTTTCAAACACATACTTATTATATATACGTAATCCGAAAGTTTTATTTTAATTTTCGTTTTTTTTTTTTTTAAATCTACGATGCAATATATATATTATATATTGGAAATTATTCTATTTGCAGAGGATTACAGATGATTCAGTTATTCTTCCAAAATATTGTGAGTGACTATCAATCAGGTAGAGGATCTGAAGATCTCGTAGCATGTGTATATAATTCTTACGAAATGACTTTAGAACCACACCATGGATATGTGGCTCAACAGCTTTTTGGAGTATGTGTGTTATGAATTACGAAGATCCGATTTTAACATTTTAAAAAAATTTAATAATTTTTCACAGATTCTGTGTCGAATGATGCCAACGCGCACCCAAATTTTGCGATCGATTGCTAATAGATATGACGTAAATCAAAGTATTATTATAACGTGTATGGACCGCTTCGAAAAAAGTTTGTATTACACTTTAGCGAACCTCAATGATTTTTACATGACACGCAATCCGGAAGATATTGAGGAAGATTAAAGCTGATATTAAGATTAGATATAAAATAAATATCCCTAAAAATATTTTTGATTTAATATAATTGTATATTATATAAGTTTATTTATGCATAGAAGTCAAATACATAGAAATATTTAACAGTTACTAGTAGTCATTAAATATTTAATGAATGTATATTTAACTATTATTGATGATTATTTTATCGTATCTTCAATCCCGTACATTTGAGCCATGTAGAACCGTTTTGCGTGATGATCAGCTGACTGTTTTAAAACCACTGTCCCTGTTATAATCTCAATGACTAGAAAACCTAATGCGATTCCGTTAAATATTCTTTCATTAAATTGATACACGGAATGCCGATCAAATACTAGAAACAGTTCCAGAGGAAATTGCAGCAGCGAGGAAATAAGCCAGAAACTAGCCAACTCAGGAATCTGAAAGTAAGAATAAACATTCTTCAAACTGCCTTTTTCATTATTATATTATACATAAAATAGTGATTCAAATGTCTAATCAAGAAAACTTAGAACCTTATTAAAAGCAACCCTGTGTACATTAGAGAAAATACCAGTATCAGGGCATTGAATCTTGAATAATAATTATTAATAAGTACTAAAATCGTTATACTCGTATGTATTTAGTGCAAGAGTTATATATTTATGATGTTTTTAAAAAAATATTGGCAAAATCTTTCCAAAGTCATCACTTATAAGGGTGCAAGCTTTTTTCAATGCGTAGAAAAAATTGCAGAACAACCAAGGGCCTAATTCTTCATTAGGCATTGAATAGAGCAATTTTCGATCACGAGAAGACCCAGTTGTCGATCAAAGTTTAAAATTGTAAAAATTAAATAAGTGATAATTATAATAGAACTCCGATGATAGTAGGAATAATTATGCAATGCATTTGTTGATAAATTACCGTTATCAGTTATTCATAAAGAATTCTAAAATACTGAACTTTTAGTAATATTATAATATAATTTAATATTAACTAGAGAAAGTCGGAGTCAAGCGATCTACCCACCTGAGATTTTTCAGCATTAAAGCTGATCAAGAATGGGTTACTCATCAAGAATTGGGCCAATGGCGGTACCTAGTTCTTTAAAGCATATATATATATATATATATATAACGATTTCGTTTCGTCAGTACAGATTTGATTTCTTTTTAATTGCTTATTAATGAGCTTAAAAATAATCTTATTTACAAAGAATTTTAATATATTGAAATTTTGACTAGGAAAAGTCGGAGTCGTGAACGACCACCATCTAATTTACTCAAAGAGATAAGTAAACTTTTACTAAAAAATTGATTGTGCTTGTCTCTTTAGCGGTAATAGAAATTACTTAAACATTTTATATTCTAGGTAACTAAGGCTGGTCTTAAAATCATTCACATGAAACAGCGATTCAATTATATATACATATATATAACGATTTTGTTTCGTCAGTACAGATTTGATTTCTTTTTAATTGCTTATTAATGAGCTTAAAAATAATCTTATTTACAAAGAATTTTAATATATTGAAATTTTGACTAGGAAAAATCGGAGTCGTGAACGACCACCATCTAATTTACTCAAAGAGATGTCAACTTTTACTAAAATATGGATTGTGCTTGTCTCTTTAGCAGTAATAGAAACTACTTAAACATTTTATATTCTAGGTAACTAAAGCTGGTCTTAAAATCATTCACACGAAACAGCGATTCAATTATTTTTTTTCAAGAATTTAGCTACTATTTACAAAATAGTACCAAATATGATCATTGATCATTCTTTATCGAAATTATATAAATTGAAGTATTAGAAGTCACTTTGAATAAATCCTCGTAGAGTGACATCTAGAGTGAAAATGAATAAACATGAAAGGACGGTAACCGACCGGCGACCCGAGCAGCAGTAAGCCGCAGTAAACCATGAATTCTGTAGTATAACATAGAAAATATTTCGCATCATATATACTGTATTTACTATTTACAAGCCTATAGGCTATATATATTGAATGGGTTAGCACAGTGAACGTGCCGCTTCATGATTTTGCAGTTAACTTCAATTGAACAATTGTCCACAGTCACGTTTGCAAACAAGATAATTCATTAGATACATATTTTTCGCTTACTTTTTCCCTGAGATTTCCCTGATATCCTAAATATAGTCTAGTGCATTCCAATCCTGCAACTACCAAAAACACTGCAACGGAAACAAATTTGTAGACTTCTGACAAATCGTAATACTGTAAAAAAAATTTCAGGTAAATTTATTTTATTAAATACAACAAAATTTCTCTTTCGAAGATCAATATTAATTAAGTTAATTTTGCATTAAAAACTTCTATTAATTTACTTTTTTTTTAAATAATCGAGTACTTGACACTACAAAAATGCCCAGTAAACCTCTTTGACTGTCCACCAATTTTAAGCTGAACTAACTGTTTAAAAGAAGCTGTTACCCAAAAGTGCTCTTTTAGCTTGAAATTGGACATGCAGGAGGAATTGTTCACTGGGCATAACCTATCTTCTGCATTGAATGACAGATAATTTTTGTTTATATTATTTACAGTAGATACATAGTTTCATCTTACATAAATAAAATGATACAAGATACTATATATGTTTATTACCTTTGCATCCAAATAGTATACTAAAACAAGTAGCCACACTGGCAAATAACGAACATTTAGATAAAGAGCAATCTGGAGAGGTAAATTTGATTGGATCCTGTTTCCTGTAAAAAAATAAAAGCGATGATGTTATGCCTTTCGTTTTCGGTCAGAAGACTCAGAATACAAATTTTAGTGCATTACATGATGGATATATTATCTGTTATTACTTATTGATTACCGCATTTTATTTTCGATATTTCTACTTATTTAAGTATGTTATCTTACCTATATCGTAAAATTCTTTTATTCTATCGTGACACGCTAAGCCTGGAAAAATGCGATTCGAAGCGGTAACAACTGAAGACTTCCACATTATTTGTGAAAGATATTCTAAACAGTTACAACATTTTTTTTTTCAAAGTATCAAAAGAAATTACTTACTTCAGTATTTTTTGTTTGTATTTTACTTTGTTGCCGGGTAACTAAACATCTGTAGCGCTATATAGCTACTATATATATGCTGCCATCTGCAGGTTCGTCACACCAAATCAACATATAACTATATAAGTATAGGTACCAATACCAACGAATATAGACGCATAAATTCGTTGCCAATACCATGTCATGTAGCATAATGTTAAAATATAACTTCTGGTTCTGACGACATTAATTTGGATAAAAGTTAGGAAATTTTTTACATAATTAGCTAAACTATCCCTGCTTCGCAAAGTTTATCAAAATCTGGAAAAGTTTAGCAAGGCTTATCAAAGTTTGCAAGAAATAAATTATCTCCACTAGAGTTTATGTAAACTATGTATATGTTCTGTGTTTCTGTTGAGGGACGTATATAGAAACTGCTAAAGAAACATCCGAAATATCGGCCCTTTAATAAAAAGTGCTTGTTTTTGGTTCCCAAGAATCGTTTTCCATTTTAAACAATCAATCTTGCTTCTGAACCATACATAAAACTATGATTGATCATATAAAGGTTTATGTATAAACATATATTAAATTAATTTAAATTGATCATTAAACTAATTAGTTTTATTTTATCCATATCAATTCACTTAACTGATATAGCGTTAAAATGTACAATATTTATAATTTATCTAACAATGCTTGAGTTAATACCATATCATAATATTAATAAAATTTAAACTACTGTGATCTGCATCTTATGTTTACATTAGGTTGTTCATTGTTCAATAAAAGTGACTTACACAAAAAGTTGTTAGCAAGGACAAGACATAACATAGTTACGGGTATTTACAGTTTCATACTATTTTCGTTCATCCAATTCTGTGGCCTACGAGTTGGATTCAACTCGAAAAATGTTGAAATATTGAAAATTAAACGAAAAAAACATGAAACTGTAATTGTCGGTAACTATGCTCTAAGTAACTATGATTTCAAAGTACAGCTTTCCTTATTGAAAAATTAATTATAGAATTATAATGCAGCTGCATTTTCAACTTTCAATAAAATGTCTGAATTTTGAAATAACAAAAAAGAAATGACATTATTTAAATAATTTTTTATTTTGTAAAATAGCATTTTTGCCTAAGATTATATACATAGAGGGTCTCTATAAAAATAATTTTAATAGAGATAATTTTAAATAATTTTCTTGATGATCTTTCTATGTTTTAAATACAATATTTAGCTTCTTATACTAATTTATACAGTTTCTTTAATAATGTTATTCGAGTTTAGCTTTGATCGTACTTGATCCATTAGGTATGATGTTTTATTTTTTTCAGGTATACTGGCCCAAGTATGTATATTTATTGTAAGTATTGAGTAAGACCGAGGTACCACTTTTCTAAGTGTGGTTAAAAGCACTTCAAAGTTAGCAAGTATTTGATCATGATTTCTGTAGCGCCAATCCGATAGCACAGTTACAAGAAGGACCCTAAAAAATATTATCTATTTTAATTTCTGTAAAATAAGAATAATATAATTACTCACACTTGAGAATCGGGAGGAAATTGTATATCTTCTAAATATTCTAAATGTTCTTGATTATTATAGTCAGATTGAATCGTATCTTTATATATTGGAAGAGGATTATTATGATTATCGAAAACTACCACATGATCTGCAAAAATTAAAGAATCATCATAGAAGAAAAGTTTATAAAATTTTTGTAGAATCTTGATTATTGATTTACCAATTGGATGAAAAAGTTTTGTAGAAATTTTACTTTTAACATAAATTGAATCTCCTAATCCACTTATCAGGTTTTGTCTCATTGAGCTGTTGGTTCTTTGTGAGAGTTTGTGGTATCTTTTGACCAGATCAGGGAAAGATTTAATTACAAATTCCGTAGGCCATGGTCCATTGTAATCGTCAGTGGTTTTTAATATTTGATAAATTTTCAATAATGACCACTGAGCCAATTTATCAATCATCTGAAAAAAGTGATCATCTTGGAAAATTTTTTGAAGTATAGAAGGATGACAACACTCTAATTGCAGCAAATGAAGTGCAACAAAACATAGTGTTCTATCTTTTTCACCATTGTCTACTTTTTCTAATATTGCATCATTATTCAAAAGATAATGGCGGAAGGTATTCCAAAATTTAGGCTTATGTTTTGCATTAGATAATCCAAATATCAAAGTCAACAATTTTCCATATTCATCTGGAATTTTCTCATTATTCAGATTTATTCTTTCAAAATAACACGCACATATATAATTCAATAGTTCTGTATTTCTATGTCTCATATAACCAATACATTTCAGAGCACTCAAACCAAATTCAAATCCTGGATCGTCAGATATAATCTTGTTTATTAATTTATCAACTAAGTTTTCATTATACAATGGACAGTGGGTATGCCTGTAATTAATAATGAAATTTAAAGTATTTTAAAATTATACATGTATTATATGAATAATATTTACATTTACCTGTTTCCAGATATCGAAAACAGTAGATAATTAATTTGATAAATATTAATTTGATCAATATTTTGTATTATAATATCCGTCAATCGGTGTACTACGGTGGACCAAGATGGTTCAAACGAGTCTCTCATTTTAGATATTGAATCCAGTATTAAAATGCTCTTCTCCACTGTTATAAGACCATTAAAATTTTTTAATTTGTTCATAAAAATTTTGAAAAGGTCTGGTTTGAAGAACAATTGATTACTTATAAAAGACAACGTGTTCACAAAATGTTCAATATCATTTTCGTTAAACTCTAGACTCACTTTTTTTATAAATGTACGTCTTAACTCTTTCAAAATCTTTTTTGTAATTGGTATATTTTTGCATTTGTAAATCAACCTTCTTAATTCATTATACTCTATAAATGATAAATCATTTATAGACAGAGAAATACGTTCTAAGATAGGGGTCAAAATATTTGATGAAACTGGAACATTCATCCGAGTATAAAGTTTTAAAATTTGAAAAGCTTCTGATGCTGTTGTTTTCTCTATGTTCAAATTTACAATCAAAAATATTTGCTTAATAAACTCATTATCAGTCGGATTTCTAGATATTTGATTATTCTGTAATTCTGCCCTGTAATACTTGAATACATTCTTTATAGCAGCAACAATGTGTGAACCATTAATATGTTTACTTTGCAAGGAAAGAAGTACTTTTGGCATACATCGAGTATTTAAATCTTCTAATTGTTTGTCAGACTGATCATCATGCTGTGGCAATTTTATTTTTTCCTCTAAAACATATATAAAATATAGTGATATTAAATTAAAAAGCATTTTCTGGAGTAGAAACTTACTGTTTTGAAGGATCTTATCTTCGATTTTCATGGCATGAGACAAGTGATAAGCACAATCTCGTCGTGACAAAGTATATGAATTTATTATTACCGAATGTAATCCAAATACTTTTTTTCTTAACATTTTCAATTTTAAAAATGATTGCAGTAGCAGTAAAAGGTTAGAAAATTGGTTAGATTCTAATTCATAGAGTAACTATCAAAATTTGATATTATTTAATATTTCCTGACATTATCGTTATTGCTTTCATTGTACAGCAAGATTAAATAAAATGTAATTCAACAAAAATTCTGTATTCAAAGAATAAACCACACTGTAACCTGTGCTATTTGTAATACCGACGTAACGTACTTATTAGTCATATTATCGTCTGCTACACATCACTGTTATACATCACCTTTCGCATTCGCGGCTTTCGCTTTCGCAGTCAATGCAGTCAGTATACAGTCACCAGCAGCCAGTGGTGGGTTTATTACGCGATGTCGAATATTTTACGTTACATACGTAATTAATGTAATTAACGTAAAAAAGCGTAAATAATGTAATTTGTATAGAAAACTAAATGTACGTCATTCTAGGCGCGAAAATACATCTTCGGAGTATTATAAATGCTGTCAAAGCTTCTATTTGTCCCAGTAATGCAAATTAGATAAACAATTTCTTATCAGTTTCCAATTTCTTATTGCAAAATTTGGCTAAAGAAAGTTGTGAAATAATTTTAGAAATAGTCAAGTATTCTTTTTAGCTTAGCAGAAATCTTGCAGGTCATTTTAGTTGTTCTATTATTTTTTTCTCTTTTCAATTTTGTACAATATTCTTTATCTGTAAATGACTATGAACTACATACTTGGCGGCACGGCGTCGGGCAGTTTATCGGTAATTTTATAAACAGAGGTAACAGAAATATTTTATGGAAACATTGTAGAAAGGTTTTCGAGAAACTTTTCCAGAAACATTTCTCGAAAACCTTTCTACAATGTTTCCATAAAATATTTCTGCAGGTATTCTCTGCACGGACATAGTAATATTTCAAAAATCTTTCAGTGAAATGTTTCTGAAAGGTTTCAAACCTTTCAAAGAAACCTTGCAGAAACCTTGCAGAAATATTTCATGCTATGTGGGTTGTTATTGCTTTTTTAACACGTAGTCTTATGGGAAAGATTCTCTTTTTTCCGATTATAAATTAATTGATGATGACAGCTTTTCGATTTTTTTTATAGTAATAGAGAGATTTTTTAAAATTTTTAGCAATTTTCTAAAGTACCATAGGGTAACTGTGAAATACGAGGGCGTTGATATTTCATATATAAATCTCATTTGCCTATAGGTTATACATGCAGAATATATACCTGTATATACCGACTGCACTGGTCAAATCTAGTAAATTCTGTACTTGACTTCCTACGTACAAGGAGAACCTCCTTAAATGGTTTATAAATCAAAAATATTTTCTATATTACATTTAATAGGATAAATTGGGACACATTATGTTTCCGACATATTTTGAGCTGTTCTTTCGAATGGTGATACCAATTTTTTGTTAAAATACTCCTTCAAAAAAGTATGGCGTGTTTTTCACGAAAAAAGTTAAAAAATTTAGAAATTTTCAACTTTATGAATTTTTTCATAAGGAAAATGCAATGACAATAATTCAAAATACTGCAAAAAAGTGCAATCGATGTTCAAATATTACGGGAAAATTTTTTTCATGACAAAATATAAGCCTGAACTGGAGCTATAGCAGCACATGGTCCGCCTTCAGCCTGAAAGAGCGTCAAATTTTTATGTAGCTAAAGAACAGTTGAAAAGAATTGGCCGCCAGTCAAATAGCGAGCTTTTACCTTGAGCCCACCGGTGAAATACGTCCTCCTTGATAAACGAACCCCAGAGTAAGGTCTTCACATTGTTGATGAGATCCTCGCTCCTCGACGCCGTGGCCTCCGCTGCCACAGCGAGTCTTTCCACGGGTGATAAAAGCGCGCCCTGACAAATCGTGAGCGTTCAATAGACATAACCGCTCTTTTAAATAGCTGTAATCTCTCTAAACAAGAATCCATAACCTATTTATGAAGCTCCACAACTGCCAAGTGCGGCGCCATTTGCATTTATGAGAAAAAATTTCGATAAGCTGTTTAATACGTATATTTTTACATGTAATATTACGCATAATGTGCGTAATATTCGTGACTGCAGTAATGGAATTTGGATGGCATGCGTGCAGCATCCAAAATATAATTCATAGATGGTAGCACAATGATTACATTCAGGCGGTACGCGTGCGACCACGCGTGCGATGCCAGTGTACGGCACGTGCTGTTATCTGGGCAATTTGTTACATACATTTATTACGCGTAATAAATGTAATAAGTTACGGCACGTAATTTACGCACCCAGCACTGCGAAAATTCGACAATTTGTTACGTACAATTATTACGCATAATAAATGTAATAAATTACGTGCCGTTACTTATTACATTTATTACGCGTAATTAATGTATGTAACAAATTGTCGAATTTTCAACATGACGTATTTTTGTGTAACAAATCATATGCTTTCAAAAAATACAATTATTATAAAATTTTCAATTTTCGTAAACTATGGAGTCTAACTAGTGCGGTCCGTAGCTTTTCGTGTCTAGGTGTAGAAATCGGACGCACTCGATGTCTAGGTGTATAGGGTCGCCGATAATGATTTGCAGGTAATGCGCTCCATAGTTTTTTGCGTCTATAGGGGTAGGATTCGGTAGTATATATATTTTTTGTGGAAGGTGCGAATTTTGTAAATAATGTGCAGTTCATTAATTTTTTGTATTACGAATAATTAAATTCGTCTTAATAGTTTAAATCATGAAAATTAAAAATTAATGTTTGCGGCTGCTTATGTTTTTTTTTGTTTTATCAGAACTAATCGGAATTTGAGATCTTGTATAAGAATCCTGAAAATTTACAAAATTAATATAATTTGTATGTAAAAAAGTTATTTTAAAAATGAGGCGATTATCTTGCGGATTTTTGATGAATGTCATTTTTAATTATATGTTAATTTTAATATCTGAACTGAATGATTGAACTTTAATATTTAAATTTTTAATTAATAATTTGTGTAAAAAGGTTGTTAATAAAGCGTCTATCAAAGCGTGGACTCCACGTCACATTTTATAGCCTCTACCAAACAAATTCGTGGTGGTTTCTGGTAATTTGCAAATAAATATTTTATTATACTGTTGATAGATTCAGAACACTGTAATTTATATATAATCCATTATAGTCTCTAAGAAAGTAGTGAAATCTATAAAAATTACCTTTAAAA
>UELV01097262.1:0-16201 GCA_900490015.1 Megastigmus stigmatizans | reverse complement strand
CGTGAAAAACACGCCATATTTTTTTTCAATAGTGTTTTAGCAAAAAATAAATCGTACCATTCGAAAGAACAGGTCAAAATACGCCGGATAAGATCTTTCCCAAATTTATCAAAACCTTCTTTTTAGTTGTAAAAGAGCCCTCTAAGAAGTTGTCTGAAAAATTGCTTATTAAATTTTGAGCTTTTGGGATTTTGCGAAATATAGCTATTTTAAAGAGGTTAAAAATATTTTAGAATCATGAAAAAAAATTTCCCGTAATATTTGAACATCGAACGCACTTTTTTGCAGTATTTTGAATTATTGTCATTGCATTTTCCTTATGAAAAAAATTCATAAATTTGAAAATTGCCAAATTTTTTAACTTTTTTTCCTGAAAAACACGCCATTTTTTTGCAGGAGTATTTTAACAAAAAATCGGTATCACTATTCGAAAGAACAGCTCAAAATACGTCGGATATGATCTTTTTCAAATTTTTTCAAACCTTTTTTTTAGTTGAAAAAAAGCCTTGAAAAAGATGTTGAAAATTCGGGGTCTTGGTTGTTAATGAGTTAATATAAATAGTTTTTGTATCGTATTAAAAAAAAATGATTACATTTATACGTTCACTTGGTACATCTATAATATATGTACTGGTGGTAATACCTTTTTATATTTGCATACAAGTAAACTTGTTTTAGTGCGAGAAAATGAAAATCTTTTGCCATTTATATTACGGAAAGGTGTGGCGATATTTGTCTTTTGGGGGGTGAAGATTGTAAAAATAGTAAATCGATCCATATAAATGTAATAATAATACCATAAATAGGTTAAATGCCTCAGTGTTATCAGTATATAAGTTTCAAATGACGAATTAATTTGCACACCTGTCAATATTTACGATAAATTATACATATTTTCCAAAACGAGCTCTTTATATACCTATAGCCGCTTGCGCGCTCCCATCAACCGACAAAATTCCAAACCTGCAGCAGCACACACCTCTTTTTTTACGCCCCAAAGTTATTAAAAAGGTGGAACACGTGCGCGCACTCAGAGTAACTATGACAGTTGCTGGGTCACAGATCGGCATTGGGCACGGCAGTCAGTACGACCGCCGTGTCCGTAAAAATCGTCGATCTCCGCAAGCGTTTTTTCATCATCGTGCCCGCACATTACTGCTGCCGATCGCAAGGCCGAGAGAGTATATAATAGCTTTGTGCATTATATAGCGGCGCGCTCTCCCCGAGAAAAGAGCAGTCGACGAGAGAAGGTCGTTTTTTTCCCGGCCGACGGCGGGATTCGAACTCCCTTCCCTCGGAATGCGAGCCAGCCACGCTAACCGCTCGGCCAACTCGGCTCTTTCTGTGCTACGAGCGAGATACAGCGTCGTGTGGCTCCGTCGACAGTCTTAGCCGAACAAATCGAATTTACCGCGCGTCGAGCGGCTTATGCGTAGCTCTAGCTTCTTTGTACATTTTGTTTTGACTTTAGACGTATTGAAGAAATACTGTGCGCGAGATGCTTGAACGTGTCGTCTGTCAATTTTTACTCTCGATATTTATTGTCAATGTGGGACAAACCTATTATAAATTACATTTCAAACGGAATCCTATTGAATATAATCTTTGTAATTTAACAAAAAATTTTATAATAATTGACATGTACTAAGAAAATTTCTATACTAAAAATTTTATACTTTTACCATATTAATAGAAAAAGGGAATACTTCTGGAATTGCAGCATGTTTAGGAAAAGTTTTATGTGCACGCTATGAAATAATATTTACAACCTTTAATATTTAAACATGCATTATAAAATTAAAAATCTTGACTTGCCCTGCTCTCATGTAAATCCTCAATACTGAAACTGCCTTTCGTTTATGAATTATTGATTATTCGGTATATTTCAAATGAATATTTCGCGTAATGTAAAATTTAATTTATGTATTAGGTTAATTATACCAAACCTTACCAAAAATTAATATACGTTTTTGAAATCATTTTTTCCGTGCATCTTTGTTTATTCATTGAAACTGTCCAGTTAAAACTTTGTCCGGTAATAAACAATTATAAACGAACCGCGCCTGTATTTAAAGCATAATTTAAAGTATTTTTTCAAAATTCACGCGATTTATTCAGAAGCCGTGTCTCATACCACGGTAGATCAAACAATTAACTCGGTAATGATAGGAGTTAGACGCCTGGTTAAAAGTTTATATACAATATCAGGAGAGAAGGTCCAGTAGCGTATGGTACAATTATACCGTGTACTACTATACGTAATTACCCTATAGCTTCAAAAATACAGTTAAACTGCTATGCGAAACAATATGATACAGTTTGGTAACAATTAACACCAATCACTATAAAACTTATTGTGAATCAATATAAAAGTTTTAACGACATCCCGTTAATTTTCATTAGATCGTACGATGATATTTTTTTACAACTTTACATTATGGTTTCAAGGTCTCAAAAATTTCTATTACTCATTGATGATCGTATTTCCAGTTCTTTCATTTATTTATACTCTGTTGTATCAAAACAACCAGGCAATTTTTAATAATATTCTATTTGTTTTTATTTTCACGCAATATGTAGTTATGTCAATTTTAATCTTGTAAATTCATTACAGATTCTTTTCTAATATATATCAATCGAATTCAATAGACTAAAATTCCTAAAATTCATATTTAATTAAATTTAGCGAAAAAAAAACCAATTACAAAAAGAGAAGATTGATTAACGTCCATAGCGGTTTGTTTTCAGTTTCACGGCTCAGTACGCTAATAAAGCAAATTCTTCCTTTTTCGCGATGAAGCGCGTACTAAAAAAAAAAGCTTTACAGCTACGTTTGTTCAAAAGCATCATACAAATCATTGCCCTTGGGCTATGCTCGGTGCTTTAATTCACTCACGCTGTAATGCACAAGCGGACTTTTGCCTGTGACACAGCGGAAAAAGCTTACGAGGAATGGCGGAGGGAGAAACACAAGGGCGAGGGGAAAAGAGACTCGTGCCTTTATTAAATTTTGATTGCGAAAGCTTGTAATTTAGCGACAGCTCGCATCCTGCGCGACATACTATGTCACCTGGCTCGCGCGGCTGCTAATTCATTTTCTTTATGAATCTTTCCACCTTTTTTTTTCCACCGCGCAAGAGAGAGAAATGCGCAAATCCGACGCTAACAAAGGTATTGTCATCCCGCTGTGAATTACGCACTTTGTGTCTTGTACTTTTCGTGCGTCTGGTACAGTACGGCATTGCTGCCCTCGCGCTTTTAATTAAAATCCTCTGAAACGCAATGAATGGAAGCCGGATATCTTTTTTTTTATTTTATTACATTCACGGTGAGAGAAAATTTATTAATATTAATTTTATTATATCTTTCGAGTCTACTGTAACCGTATAAACCGTTCGCTGCGTTTATAAATTGAACCTATATATGTTTTATACGAGTGATATATTTATTGCATATTTTACGTGCACTTTCTTGTTTATTTATGAAATATATTTTGTTATAGAAATTGCATCAATAAACTTATAGGTATGCACTACCCGAAGCTTTTTACGCGATCATCACTAGAATGTGTCAGCGCTGGTTTACTAATATTTACAACAATGTACCAAATTATGTTATAATTCAATCGTTAATTCTTTTACCGGCAGAATCCTCCTAATTTATGAATTTTGTATAATGATCGATGTTTGAACTTGAATTTTCACTCATTTTCATACGAAACAAGAAATGGTTTCCTGAGAACTTACTATATAAATAATAATTCATTGGGATGACTTGGCAAATCACTATAAATGGGAACCTGATCTTGTATCTTTATTTGTCAAAATTAGTAATATATTATATTTTTTCCGTTGCAAGTATACCACTAAAGCAAAGAATTTCATGCATATGTTTCAATATTGAATCTATTGTACACTAATTGAAAGAATCCTCAACTTCTGGATCACGAATTCGGGTGATACTTTGTAAAAACATTACTTGCCCAAACGTATGAGGTATACCTGTTTCACGTTTCATCCCAAAAAACATTTTAAAGTTTAGGTTTATTATAAATAAAGATATTTTTATAAATTTTTATAAAATTTTCTTCAAAATTTCATGCGATGTCTGATTATCTTTTAAACCGACGTTTATTTTACGTTCTTTCAACCAAGCGTACAAACAAAACGTGTAACGCGCTAATTTTAATAAACAATAACACTTCTGACATCTGTTTCAAGTCCCTTTGCTTCAAACGAAATATTAAATCAGAAAGTGTCCATCTGGACAGCAATAACGTTCCAAAAGGGCAAAGCGAGCAATTTAGCTAACGAAGAAAACGGAATTCTTTAACATGCGGAACTCTTAGCCCTTCTCTCGCGGCCATCTCGCTGAATGCTAATCTAAATTTACCTCGTTTCGCAAGCGTCGGCTAATCATGGCGGAGACGCCCGTTTCCGGTAGATACACATACATACAAGTTGAGTCACCAGGATGCATAACACCGGGGTATAGTGGTTGCGGTCCCAGCGACGAAAAGCGCCGCAATCGCCATCCGGACCGCGACGACCTCGCGTGAAGTTAATCAATTGTACGAGGTTGTCGCGTGGTTTCTATGTTGCAAAAAGTTTGAGGAATTTGTTGGGTAACATTGATATAACAATAATTAATAGATGTGCACTTTTGGTAAAACCTTGGAAAAGTAATATTAAATGAAAAAACTATCCATCGGGAGTTTGATAATATGAAACATTATCAATCTTTCTGAACCAATTAAATATTCTAGGCTATATTTGCCTCCTTGAATAGGGAATTGGTTGGCGGACTAAACTGGTAATAATTTTTGATATTGTCAAATGCACTGTTTAGTCGCCACATTTTAATGAAAACGTCACCGTTTATTACTAAACCGAGGAAAAAATTATTATAAAAACTACCGGGATGACAAAACTAATCTTATATTTTTGTTTAATTTTTGTTGCATTCTCTATGATATTTATCGTTAATTCTTGATACTTGACAATTTAGCAAGCTTTACGTGGACAGACGGATACTCAAGCACACAGACATACAGGCACACAGAAACGGACAAAGAGATCAGATACCACATATGTGTCATTGATCATGGCGCAGGTAACTCTAAGAGCGAGGATCGCATTGAACATCTGTTAATTATTTAAATGCACATATATATATAAATACAATGTTTGACAACGAACAAAAAAATGTAGAAATAAAATTAGATGTATATAGTGATTGTGAAGTACAGACATTCAATCTGAATGATGAGCAGGGAGTGCATATAGAGCTAATATTTCCAAAGCATCAAAGATACATACGTGCCTATTCACTATGGCAATCGCCGATCAACCACAAATTATTCCTCGCATAGTAACGTTATTCCAAATAATTTAGATGAATGGCGAGCCTGGCTCAGCATCGCTCCCATCGGAGTCCAAACAGCGGATAAAGTAACGCAGAGTTCTGAAGTCCTTTAATTGGTCTTGGTCAATGACCGTCATCAACGGATTACCGACTAAATTGTGATGGGGCGTGTTAGTCTCTCAAAGCTCGCAAGGCATTGATATCGACACTAGACAACGTATCGTTCGCGTGTGTATATACACGTCCGTGCAGGGATTCGACCATTTCCAATTCCCCTTGCTGCCTCATGCCCTTCTAGTATGAGCATGTGTCGCGCGGTATAGTATAAAAGCGGCCAGTGCTCCAGGGCCGGATTAACGCACTCGCGGCAGACGTTATTTTTAATGGAACTGTCCGGTGAGCGCTACGATATAATGTAATTGCTTGCTGGTTGTTATTTCATTGTGATACGGTCTCTGTGCATGGCGAAAATTTGGAAGAGCCACTAAAATGAATAATTGCTTCTTTCCCCCGGGCATGTTTTTTATGCTCACTAAAACAGGTTACGTTATTTTTTTCCGCTTTTTTTCTAATTATTTATCAAATTATTGAAGACCGGTGGTCTAGAAGAACTCTCGTTATTTGTTATATGTGTTTAAATGTAACATCTGTATTTTTTATAAAATTAATTCTTCTAAAAACAGACTAACTTAATACTTCATAGAGACGTTTACCTCATTTGCAATACGTGATAATCGCTCTTGTACAGGTATAATAAGATATATAATAAATAAAAAATGTATGGTATACAATTATCTCGAAATACTATATCATGCATTCAAAAACAGCAAATATATCTAGAAAATGTTTCTAATTCATTGTTTCCTTTAACGGAAGTATCAAGAAAAACTATATGGAAAATTGAAAAGTTACAAAATTGTATTTCCTGTAAATATGCAGAGGCCGTTTTATTATACACTCTTGACATAGGTTACAGGTGGATTTTATTGTAAATACGATTGGTTTATAAATTAAGGGATCATAATTTCGAAAAGCGGTTGATGAATTTAAATAATACAGTTTTAATATATTCCGGCTATTTGTTAAATTTAATTTGCAAATAGCTCCAGCATATCATCAGCATTGTAATGGTGCACGGTATTAGTAACGTAGGTCAAGTAGTCACGTTTCAATAATACTGATATATATATATATACCCACTCAAACACACTGTACAGCTGCACATTGTAATCTCGATAATGATGGATCTCAAATTTAGTCCAAGAATATTCGTACAACGCTATTCTCTCACACTTATTAGCGTCATTACAAGATAGTCGGGTACTCTGTATTTTCCAGTAAATCGAAAAGCCTCTCGTTATTCCTTCGGAAAGTTACAAGGCCCCGGTTTTAATAGCGAGCCTCCAATTGGCTTCAACGTGTTCCTTTTCTTTCTTTTGACGTTTGGCCGCGACTGCGCGTGAATTCGGTGTATAAGTCGCGTTTTCTTTGCCATAGAGAAAGAGAGAGAGAGAGAGAGAGAGGGCGAATGCAAAGCGAATGGAAGAAAAAAAGCCTTGCGTTCTCTCTCGCCGCCCATTATAATGCGCGCGCGCTTTTTTTTCATCGTCGACTTTTGCAGCGTTTTAAAAGCCGCGCGCTCGCGACCGTAAAACTTTCTTACGCCGATGCCCGGAGAGGCCGATCAACCTGCAATTAACGTATTTGCTCGAAATAGCGCTGCGCTAGGCCATTGTTCGTGTCCTGTCTCTCGTTTACTCCTTGTAGAGCGAAACGAGAAAAGGCACCAGAGAGAGAGAGAGAGAGAGAGAGGGAGAGAGAGGGAGACAGAGATGGAGCTAGAGACCGATGTTACTCGCTTTTATGAACATTGTGCCTGGCATGATTCTGGTATGCCATATCTTTTTTTAGGCGCAAGTGCATTTTTACTAGCTGCGTTTATTGTGCGCTGATAAAAATTGCTTTGGTGTCTAGCCAGATCCAAATTTTTGACTTGCTTGTGGATTCTTCGCGAGGTTGCAGTAGCTATACTTTTTTTCATCAAACTTTATGGAATTTTTATTTTATTAACTATCAATAAATGATTAGTTATAAGAGTTTTTTTATATCAATACGTACATAAAATCAAACGTTACTTGTTTTATTTAATTTTTTTTAAACGTTACTTTTATTTTAACTGCCACTACCCAACTAGCTTCGTTTTTATCTACAACAATGGAGGATCGTAAAATATACTATTTAATACACTGAAAATGATTGCTACAAGTTCGAAATGACATTGTATAAAATTAGTATCATTGTTAAGATATTTCATATGAATCAATAATCGGATAATGTATATACATTATAGTGTACGTAAAATGGTTAGCGAGGAAACTGACCATAAATATAGAAGATCTTGTAAAGATTTAATACTTTTAGTCCACTCTTATTTTTTAAATAGAACTTTGTAACGTTAATAATTAATATGATAAATCATTTAGTTTGTTTGTTTTAATGCCAAAGTTACGAGCATTAATTTGCTTTATCAGGGGAACAATATCCTTGAGAGAGTACAGTTCCATGTTTTTGCAGGAGACCGACAGAAAGCGCTGTAAAAGAAGTCAATTTATTATGGTACAAAGTTTCAGCAGTTTGCCACTACTTGAGGGAAATGCGAAATCCGTCAGGGGTGGAAAAGTCAGGAAAGTTAGCGGTACCACCGGGACGCGCACATAACCTTACAGAGAAAAAAGAAATTCCCCTACAAAACAAAGCTAAATCTATTGGAAACTGGTCTATTGTGCAGCGGACGCCTGAAGAAATGACGGACTGGACGTAAAAGTTGGTTAACAAGATGTATCAAGACTTGGCGAGAAAAAAAATTAAGAAGATTTTCGTTTTGCAGTTCGCGCCGACAATTGCTACGGAGAAGTTACAAGCGCACTAAAACTGTCAAAAATTGGAAAATCTAAAAAAAAATACCTTCTGGAATCGACCGACTTAACTTGGCTAAAGCAAAACTCAACACTTACGAATTTTACGCAGTCCCAATCATAACAAGTATAGAATGAAAGTAATTGATGCTACTGATATATGTACATGAACAAAAATATAAGTTTAAATGAGAGCAGTCTAAAATTAAGGAAACACTTTGCTGGTCTTTTCCAAAAAATTCACTGTACCAGTTTTCGCAATTCCAGGGTATTAATGTACTTGAAACTGTTTGCGTAGAGTCGTGTCTTCAGACGGACGCTCTCATTAGTTTGAGTCGATAGTATTGCACATTTGAACAAGTGTCCAAAGGTCGACATTATTTTTCCTCATATTTATTCAACAATTCTCGTTAATATTGTGCCACACAATGACTGCGTAAAAGAACAGAAGCAAGTAAAGATAACAGGCATCGGTTCGTTATTCCACCAAGAAAAAACTAAAAGTGAAAAGAAAATGACGCTTGAAGTAGAATAAGCCAACCGCGTCTACTTAGCAATCTCGCAAATTTCTCAGTTGTTATCTACTGAAAAGATAAAGTTTCTGTACTCACGTAAACTTTCGATGCGCTCTAGTCAAATTTGTTATCCTTAATGCTCCATTGAAAATCCGCGGAGGTTCAAACAATAAGGTTGAAGTATTGAAATAAAAACTTTCAAGAACAATTTTGTTTCTTTTACTATATAATGTGCACATTGAAAAATATGATTTTATTTCCCAGTATCGGAACACAGGAAACGGCGACGTTACATGGCATCAAGATTATACAACAGCGAATCGAATTATGCATAATACTATCATCATATTAGTCAAAGGCGCAGGAAAAACTATGACGTTCACTTTCGTATTCTTCAATATACGTGCTTGCGAGCTTGTTTATTAGCGTTTTGATTTCCAGTAATGATTTCCTACATGCAACCGGGAACCACATATTGTACACAACAAAAATAGTGTATTTCGATACTAAAGCGATAAAGTGATTTTAGCCCCGTGTGAACGTTTGCATGAAAAGGTCACACGAGCGAAATCTATTTTTGGCTCATGTATAATCGAACCGTATTTATGGCACAACGTGTGAGAAGCTCAATTTAACGCATGCATCTTTTTTCCCGTGTGTAATAAGTCGAGCTTCTTGCACGGAGTGTCATAAAAGCCCCTTTTGCCTCGAAAATCCGTGGTTTCAATATGTCAGTTTTCATAACAAAAAATGAATAGTTTGTTTCTATTTGTTCATTTGAAGAACTTATTCATTTGTGCTTTTTAAATTTCTGGTTCACAGTTATAAATACGCGAACCCATCTCTCAAAATGTAAAATATAATTTCTCTAAAGTTGGGTCTCATCTATAATTCTATAAACCATTTATAGAAACTAAACACTAAAGCTGACTTATTAAACGAGATCAATACAATGCTTTAATCAAATATACGAAGCACGACAATACACAAAAATGCATAATATTAATACTGTAAAATTAACGTAGTAAACTCCCACACATGCATATATATGTACATATATCGGATTAACTGTAACAGTTACTGTAACGGCTGTACATGTATACAAATTAGTTCTTAATCAGAAACACGTCGCAATAAAAATATATCGAGGCCTGCTTTTCGTAAAGCGCCAATAAAGTTATCATCGCCACTCGATTCATTCAAAGTTCTCGAACCACGATCCATTACGACATACACGTCAAATTATCTATCGAGCCATAGAGTCAGGCGCCGGCGTATCCCGTTTCTTTATTCTTCCCTCCTCTATTTCCATTTTCGGATGTGTGTATAATACGCGCGCGCGAACAACCTCCCGTTGATGGATTGCCTCGTGATTCGCTCCGACATTAATCATGTGCGCCGCGGGCCAGAGTCAAGGAAGACACGCGAGAGCGCAGCAAAAAGAAGACTACTGCGCTGTGGAACAACAAAAAATGACAGCGCTAACGCACGCGGCGTCATTGACTTCACGGGAGATGTAGCAGGAGAGAACGAAAGGGAGAGAGAGAGAGAGAGAAAGATGGGAACGCGCGGTGTACATTGTGCGTGCAGGCACGCGAACGTCATTTCCGGTCGGCTTTATGGCGACAATTCTAAACGAAGCTCGACTCACCGAGTTCTCTTCTCGACAATGCTGAAGCGCGAGTGAGTTGTAGCCGAGTATGGAGTCATCCCAACTGCTGGATCTATTCGAATTCTGTGCTGAATGATATTTGCGCTTTGAGCGACGAACTAAGAACGCCGTCAACTTCGCGAATTTGAGGGCACACACGAAGCGTGGCTTGTATTACAGTGATTCTTAAATGGAATGTCATAAATTCTTTTTAGGAACACCTGATTTGTGTTTACAATTAAGTAGTGTAATTGTAATTAGAATTAAAATAAATTACTATACAAAGAAGAGAACAATTTCTTGGTACAACTAATTTTTGGTATTGGCGCCCAACAAACCCTTCTTAAAATTCTTAAAGATATGGGTTGCGGTTATCTTACCTCAAGTTTTTATTTTAATTACTATTTGCTCTTATGTCTTGTTATTACGATTATCTGGCACAACCATCTTATATCGAAATATAACCAAGAAATCATTTGTTAAACAAACTTTAAAAGTTATTTTATGATTTTACACTATTTTATGGTTCAAGCGATCCGAGTCACATTGTTGAACTTTCGATCACTATATATTCGGAAAATAAAACTTTTTCTTTTAAAAATATATTTTTATACACGAGTGTGTGTTTATTTCTCGTTAAGTACACATATTCAATTCGAATATAATTATTATCTTCAATTTACTCGACCGGATGATACAATTTGGTAGCGTTTTGCTGTATTAAATAAAAAAAAAAGAGTTTCAAACATCCTCTACACTTTAATCGGTCGAATGCTCGTTATAACGCACGCTCGAGTGCACAAGCCGCGTTTTTTTTTTCAGCGACGATAAACTCATAAACGT
Organism: Megastigmus stigmatizans; assembly: GCA_900490015.1. NCBI lineage: Eukaryota > Metazoa > Arthropoda > Insecta > Hymenoptera > Megastigmidae > Megastigmus > Megastigmus stigmatizans. Next base: position 4,913 of record UELV01097262.1, on the reverse strand, counting down.
CAGGACTGTCCAGACCGACATTATGGGGCGTTTATCATAACCTTGAGCGGTTCTTTATCCGAGCAAAACTATAATAGCTGGGCGTACGAGGGGTCCGAGCGCAGCGGCCGCAGATTAACGAGCCGCTCACTCGCACCCTAGGCCAGACGTTCGTTTTCCGAAGATACCCGGATAAACGTCGATTTTGTTTACTCCCTTTTTTAGTCTATACCGTACGTGCGAGTGCATGTATACGATATCGCGCGTAACTAAATAGCCTATGGTCGAATAGCTTTTTAAACATTTTTCTTATACTCTTTCTTTTTTAATTTTAGCCGATACGATAAGCACCATTTAATTGATTTATAGCTGTGAGGCACTTGGACTGAGCTGGCGCATGCAGGGATTTATTTGAACGGCCATTGTTGCGACGCTCTCGCATGGCTTTTAATAGTCTCGCACTATCTCTTAATCTGTCTCTGATCTAGCGCATAGAGAATTTAATGCCAAGAAACGGTTTTGCCTTTTGCATCGGGATTTTATTGTTAATATTATACAGCGAGATTGTTAAGGTAGCAGTGTTACGTAAGGGACGTCCTTGGAATACAAATTAGAAAACTTTGTTCTTCGAGCGAGGATAACTTGAAAGCGCTTTTTCGATAAGATAAAAGATATTTATTCATGCACATATTTTTTGCAATCAAATTTACATGAATCGTGACGAAAGAAACAATTTCCTTTAATTGAAAATATTAATTAACTGCTTCGTGAAGCTTGAGGACTTATTTACTTGGCTGCATATTTTGTATCGAAATATAATTCTTTGCAGGGTTCGCGTAATAGTAATAAAAACGAAAACGCACTTGTGAAAGGGAAGATTTTGTCGATTTAGAGAAGTGATTCTTCTTCAGAATATTTATCGTGACGCGATACGGCCATTTTAAAATTTTTTAACGAAGTCACTCGATCGAAAAAGTGTTACAGGCTAAGTTCTTGCAAATAATTTATTATAACTTGTAAAATATGGCCTCTCGATGAGATAAAAATTAATATAATCAATACTCTTACCGATATGTTTTTACAAATCAAATCAATAATATAGTGCATAATAAAGTAATAAAGAAAAAAGCATTTTTCTATTTTAATCTTTAGCTGATAACACAATTTTTTATAGCTAAGTTATTTATAGTAACCGCGATAAAAAAAAATTGTATGGCATATGCATATCATTTTCATAAAAGTAGCATATCACTTCCGTAAAACAGTATATTATATAAGAAATATCGTAATCCATGAACTTCTACTGACGTTACTTGCACGTAGCTGTATGATTCATGAATAATTCAGATGGAACAAATGCTATTCAATAACGATAGCGTTAGCGCAGAGGCAGAGTCAAAAATATTGAAAGATTAGATTTCTCCGTCAGCCACCCAATTTCAGATTGAAACTTTACGACGGCGGGAGGATTTCAATCCATATATACACCAGGAGCGAGAAAAAAAGGATAGCGCAAAGACACGGATGTAGCGCTGGTTGTATAATGTAGTCAACAGCCGAGGCGTGAGTGGCGGGCGAAAGAAAGAGAAAGAGGTGAGAAAAGGACTGGCATCATACATGCAGCTCATATACAGGGTCGGCACGATGGGGAGAAAGAGAGAGTGTGTGATTCAACGCCCCGGAAAATGCGTCGGTCGTCAAGCTGAAGCGATGTGTAGGGAAGGTTTTTCTTGCTCCCTTTCCTCCCCGCATGCTCATACGTGCGCGTCATTTTAACAGCAAAAGAGAGCTTCACAGCACGCAAGAACTCGTTGGATACTCTCGTCAAAGCGAGAGATGACACCGACCGAGCGAGAGAACAGATGCAGGAAAAGCTGCTGCACTTCGACACGCGATTTATCCAAATTATAAAGTCATGGAAATACTCGAGATGTATTTTTTCCGAGTGGATTTCAAGCGATTGGGTAAGCAGTTTTATTTCTTCACTCGACGCTCAGAAATTGAGGAGCGCGCTCAGTTGTTTTAGAGGTCAATAGATGTAGATGAGCAAAGACTTCTTCAGCTTCATTTTTAATGAAACTTCAGGTCGAAAGAAGTCTTCGCTCGCGAGCTGATTATTGAGTAATTCAGGTATTAATTATCCTCCGGGTTTGTATATTGCAAGATTGTAGGTATAAGGATCGAGACACGTCTTTTGTTATTGATAAGAATACTTTTAATGAATGACGAATTCATCGAGTACTTCGTTTTAGATGGAACGCTGTCATCTGAGATTATGAAATGCGTTGTTACAGCTTTAAATATTTAATACTAATAATTATAAAAAGAGTTCAAATACGCGATTCCGTATAACAGCAAAATATATTTCGAATATTATTTGTTCAGAATGAATCAAGGTTAAAATGTCGCCCGCAATATATATGAGCTTGTCAATGTGTCTACTGCAGGAGCTCGAAACTTTCCTAAATTAACAATTTCGCGAATCCCTCGATTACCAAATCCTTTGTTTCTCACCACAATTCACCTCCCGAGCATTAACAAATCGACGCACAACTTCGTTCTCAAAACGCACTGCACTTAAAAGTAGGTGAGAAAAAAAAATATATTGTGTTCGCAAGTTTTTAGCAGTTAAGCGGCGGGTCGCGCACAAAGCCACGGTAAAAAGGCCGGTAAGTAACTAAGAAGCGAGCGGTAAAAAAGACCGACCAGCAAAAAGAGAGATAGCGAGTCGTACACTGCAGGCCGATAAGCTCGCAACTCGTGTGTGCACGTGGCTGCACCAATCTTCCCAGTGTATAGGAGAACCGGAAGTGGGAGAAGTAGCGCGAGCTCGGCTTCCGCCGTTACGATACACCAGGGAGCGCGATCGGGCTTATTAAACAAAACAACAAAAAAAAAAGAAAAGAAAAAAAAGCAAGCCGAGAGCTGTGATGAAATTAGCTCTTATCGCCTTTATTGCCCATTGTTTCGATTTCGTGGACTGCCACTGCCCCGGCACAGTCCGCGGACGAGATTTATCCAGCTAAACGCCTCTTGAAAGAGCTTGTGTGTTTGCTTCGAACGTCCACGTGGATATAGAAAAAGGTTAGCGGGGTGAGCTTTGTGTTTGCGTGGCCGATTGATAAAGTTTGATGGGCTCGAGAGGTACGAGGGATTATTGCAAAGTTTCCGCTGTATTTCTTGTATGTTTAGAGACATTGATTTTCGCGTTTATCTTACTACATTTCCTCGAAATAAGTTTCTGTGAAAATCTGATTGATAGTATTAAATAAGGTAAAGAATATGTACTTAAGTTTCATAATGTATGTATCGCTCGAAATTAATGTTTTTCATTATTTAAGTATAAAACTCTGCTTCTCTATCTCCTCGAAGAAACTTACATTTCTTTTGCTCGAGGAGGAGATCGAGAAGGAGAGTTTTATACTTAAGTAATGAAGAATATTCACTGTTTAGCTTTTTTCATTGGTATTTCTGCAGTTATTATTAAATGCAGCGGGAGATTACATTTAAAAAAAAATATATTTCTAGAATTTTAGACAATACCGCATTAATTTTAAACAACAGCTGTGCACTTTTTCAACTAATGCCAGTGAATTTAGTAGTCTTTTATTCCCAAAGTAATGTAATTTGTCTCCTTTGAGCTGCTGGTTTTCTCCGCGCTTGGTTCGTGACATGAACAATAGAACGCAGATCCTAGTCTCTTTGTTGCTGGGTTCGTGCTGATTCCAGATACAATCTTGTCAAGCCACCTTAACATGCACAAGTTCATGCGGGCTCTCAAGTGAATTCAACAATATCAGTCCGCGAAGCCTGTTATTAATTATTCTGCTAACTGAATGATAAACAATTTGGCATAATTTCTCACTAATTTTTATCTTAATAGATAATAGAAGAACAAATGCATTTGCTACTACCTGTTGGTGGCGAGGTTGTTAGTCAAGTTAGTCATGTTAAAAAATTTTTAAAGTTCTTTGTTAAGTTAAATTTTTTGCGTCTCTCAAGTTTCATTATCACATTTTTTTTAATACTTGATGTTCCCGTTGCATTATTCAATAATCATTAAGGATGAAATAAATAAGTGTACCGCTAATGACCCATTTACGATATAAGAAGGCTTATATTGACAATGCGAAACATTTCAGACAAATTATTTTACTTTGGAGTTCCAATGTTATGTAATAAAGATGTAAGGACATTACTCTACGTAATTTTGTTCCTCAGACACTCACCAAATTGAAGCGATACCTTTAACAAAACTGAAGTATGAGATTTTTATACACATCATTCAGTAGACAAATACATGAAACTCAGTTTTCCATGAATATTTTGTAGCTAAAACAATGTTGAACAAAGAGATCAATCGGGATGTCTGCTTGTTTAGCTCTCACATGAAAGGGTATCGAAGTGTCCGCCTCCGATTTGAATGAAACTTTGCTATGTGGTAGAGCACAAAAAAATTAGCTAACTAGAACTATAGAAAACTAGCTTATAATATGAAAATGTCTGAAAAAGATATATTTTATATTCACTTACATTTAATCTGGTACTATTTTTGAACATTTGTTTAAAAAAAAGAAACAAAATATTTTCGCGAATACTAGAGTACTAAAACAAACATTCGTAATTCTCGCTGCTGCTTTTCTTAAATCAGCAATGCACAGTTTATAAGGCATAGAGTATCCGGAATCCCCAGAAAATCTGTAAATATCCCACTGTTATTTTGCGCAGTGAATAAATAAAGCTTGATTTGATATCTAGTGGCTTATACACTGTTAGTCACTATACTGTCCTGCGTGACATAATTAAACAATCAATTTTACGAATAAATAACAGTTTATTATAACGAGAAAATTATTTTTCTAAAGTATTATTTATATTATTCAAAACAGAATTTTTAGACTGCATTGAAATAATTGTAAATGTGTGTGTGTGTG
>UELV01097260.1:0-13880 GCA_900490015.1 Megastigmus stigmatizans | reverse complement strand
GAAAGAACAGCTCCAAATACGTCGGATATGATTTTTTCAAATTTTTTCAAACCTTTTATTTAGTTGAAAAAAAGCCTTGAAAAAGATGTTGAAAATTCGGGGTCTTGGTCGTTAATGGGTTAATGAAAAAGTGAAACGTATGCTACTTTCAAATTATTGGCTACTGTGTTCATAGAAAACAATAATTATTAAAATTTTTGACTGTTCAAGAAATACTTTGAAATTACTACCATATTATGTTCTCATCACATTTATAAAATGACTTGATCATTTATGAAATTTAAATTTAAATTTATTTTTGACGTTAATATACTTCGTGAGTATATTATAGAAATATAAATTTCTACGATACTATTAATAAAATGAAAGTTGCAAAAATTTCTTCCAAAATCGTGAAAGACAGATCTGTCAAAACACACGTCATTTCTGTAGTGTACAACGTAAAATACAAAAATAGAACGTTATTTTTGGGACACTCAGTAGGACAAAACTGGCAGACGAAACTCGAGAGGTAGTAGTCAAAATCACTTGTTTTCCTTATCTCTAATCTAATTTGCAATAAAAGTCTATTGTTGAGCAGAATGAAAACATCCTTTTCCTTTATCGATTTGAAATGAAATGTTACTTCATGATGGTCATATGTCACAAACCAGCAAAGTAAACCTAATTCTTTTGTTATGTTAACATTTGAAGCGTGTTTCTAAGGCTGAGTTATTAGGAGGTATACCTACCTACCTAAATGCAATTTCATGATTGCACTTAACACACTCCTATGAAATACATCATGTGGGATTTTCATTGTAGTTTAAAAATTTACTGATTAAGAAAAAAGTTTTTGTTTATTTTGTAGGTGCTTGTTTTAGTAAACTTGACAAACCTAACTTTAGCTAATTTATAATCTGCGGGACTCGAAGCATCCATCCGATCTAGTGTAAATAAAAAAGCAAAACATTCTTTCATTTGTTTATTTGATTAAATACAATATTTTGATAATAGAGTACTTCATTTTCTTATTCTATTTTACTACTTAGTAAAAATCTAATTTGTAGAAAATATTTAAAAAATGTTTATAAAATAAAAATTTCGAATTATGACATCATTGTTAGGTTACTTTACCTCATCTGCAGTCAAAGCTTAAAATTTCTACTTTATAATACTTATTAGTGGAAAAAGCTTTAGTTTAATTTATAAAAATGGAATTCCTTTCTACAGATAGGCAGACCTTGAATATATAATGTATTCTTTTTCCTTTCTACAGAAACTATAATAACCTACACATATTTCATAATTTTTGGAATTAAAATCATTCAGATATAAATTTATACTGCAGCTTAAAATTTTGTTTAGGAAGGCTATATTGTATTTATAAAAATTATCTAACATCGGTGCACGTCGATGAAGTTGCATTATTACCGAACTGTAAACTGTAAACACCAAGGTTATGCATACTAATCTTCTCTGAATCTGTCAATAGTCATTAGTTATGTTTATGTGCTTGGCCAACCGCTCTTGGACAGAAGCTGAAGGCCGCATAGTTTTTCGAGAGCTATATTTTCTTCGTTTTGATGCAGATATAATTCGCGTTTTCCGATTCTCCGGTATATGTATCAATAGCTGTAGCGCAGCGGGCTGTATACCGAGTTCCTAGCTCTTGTACCGTCCACAGTTGAGCTTAAGGAAGATAAGCAAATGTGTGCAAATTATACTTCAAATCCGATTTTTTTTTTATTTTGGGAAATAAAGTACCTATCGAAGTATTTTGAAAACTAAAGGTCAAAGATATTAACACTGTCTATCTCTAAGAGTTTAAAGTTCACGTTATACGCGTGCAATTGATGAGTTAATTCTATAGATTTATTAAAACTTTTCTTGTGCATATAGCAATCTTATAAAAAAGATCCAAAATTAAAATTGACTCTTTTCTAATTTCTTGTTAATGGGTGATACGGTGTCCTCTCACATGATCTACCATGAGCGTGATAAAAGGGACATGCAAAAAATGAACTAACCTGCAGGTGATGCAGCCAGCCCTGTCTCGCGGCAGTGAAAATAATTTCCTTATCCATCTTCTCATAATCCTACTACGGATGGGTTCGAGACAAAGTTGTTGCAGTCCGTCCTGTCTACTGCTTGTTCTAACCCAAAATCTGTGGTGACCTTCGATCCAGCTATAAGCGATTTTCCTGTCGAGGTCTCGGAGCGCAACAGCCGAACAGGGAAAGATGAAGACTGTGGCGATGCAATAACCACTATTTACACGTCACCTGAATTAAGCCAGTGTACTACCACGATATTTATTGTCGAGCCATACGTCGCATTCTCTCATCCTGCGTGTTTTTCCAACTGTTGAAATTATGATTCATCAGGTATTCAATACTGCTGAAACATAGTCTGTCCGGGATATTTCAAGATGTACTTAGACACTGAATAACTAAAATTGCTGCTTGAAAGGCTTGAACTTGAATGAAGCAAAGTAGTAGAAAGTAAACTGCTCTCACAATCACATTACACAGTACACTGTAAGTCTAGTGACAGTCTACAGAACTGAGAAGTGAGAGCACTGCATTTGTGTGGACTGTGGCGCCACTATAGTATTTCACGCACCGGGCGGCCACAGGCCACAGCACACGGCAGCCGGCAGGTTAGTTACGTTCCCATCAGTAATCCCTTATCCCAGTGAACAAATTGAACAATAACAATTCTTCCTGAATGTACACCAATTTCAAGCCAAAATGCCCAAAATAGCAGTTTTGGTAACAGCTTCGAATTTTTTTAGCACTTCCCTAGTGGAAATTTTTTTATGTGTAGAATTGTTATAAACTATTACTAACTTTTATAAACTCTTAAGAACTGTTTGTAACTGTTTGTAACTATTATAAAATGTTACAAATAGTTTCTAATAGTTAATAACAATTATTCACATTTAATAACTTCGAAGACACTTTTACAACCAAAATGTTATTAGAGGCGAAATTTATAAATGTAAGTAATTGTAAATAACTATTAATAATTCTCAATCAGTATTACAGACTGTACATAACCATTTATAATAATTTTAATCTATTAAATTCTAAAAAAATTGGCTGTTCAAATTTGTTTCAAAATTTATGAATACGTATTTTGATCTGCTAAATCCGAATTTTTTAGATGCATTTCTGAAAAATGTCTAGGTTAATTGCTCATTAATAATTTTATAATTAAATTAGAAAATGTACTTTCGCCTCAGAAATATTTTTTCATATTTTCCGAAGGATTCTGTTCCTAAAAGGTATAGTGATAAGTTGTTCTAGTATGCATAATTGCATACTTACTAAGCAAAAAAATCCCAGACTTAAAAAAAAACGTCGTTTTTGCGATCTTTGACACCTTCCCAATAAGCAAAAATAATTTTTTTTTTAATTCATAAAGAATTCTTTTTGAATTCTTTTTTGACAACAAGTATTCCGAAAGAATTCTTTTCCAATTCTTTATTCACCAAGTATTCAAAAAGTATTCAATAAGAATTCTTTATAAACATTTAATCCGTTTCAGAATTTCCTCTTTGTAACAATTCGAAAAGTATTCATAAAGTATTCTTTTTTTCAAAGAATTAGAAACGAATGATTTGAAGTTAAGGTTTATGCATTGATAAAGTAATCTAAAAGAGTTCTTTAATGTGAAATCCATAAATTGTCAAAAAATAATCAGTATATAAGAATTCAAAAAGAATTAGTAAAGTATTCTTTTTTGGACAAATACAAATTAATAATTTGAAAAGTGAAGCGTATGCACTCATTAATTATTCTATAAGAATTCTTTTATTGTATTTTAAAAATTTTCGCTTGATTTTTTAGTAAAGATTGTAACTACTAAAGCTTTTTTTTAACATACACTAAATATTATATTATATAATAGAGTCGCTTTTATATTAATGTTCGCACGCTTCACAATTTTTCGCAATTAAATTAACCACTTAAAAAAACCTTTTCTTATACTGGGATTCGTCGAACCGGCGATCTTTGGGATACGACGCACAAACCTTAACCACTACGCTACGGAACGCTATGAGCTTTTGCTAAATTTTAGTATCTTCACTAAATCACTACTGTGCTATTGCTGTATGTACAACCAAAAATTGCTAGGAGTAAAACTACTACTTTTAAAGTCATAGGCATTAAAATTGATTCTTTTAATTTTTTCAGAATTAGTAACTTTACAGCTCTAACACAGTGATTTTATAAAAAATCACTGGTTTATAAAATAATATTAATTTCTGATATAAAGGCCATAATTTGTGACATTATTTATAATATTTATAAAAGGATGATAACGCTAAAACTGGGGAATATAAGCTTAAATATTCGAAAATTTTAATATTTTAATTTTAGAAAAGTTGAATTTGTTAAACAGATTTTTACTAAAAAGTGATCAATTTTGTTAAAAGATGACAATTTTTGCTTTTTCCAGCTTCCGGTACTAACTATAAAAAAATATCACATTTTTTATAATTGTTTTTTTTTCTGCTTCCGGAAATTCTTTTTGATCCTATCATTATGTGATGTTGAGTAACTAACTTAGAACTACCAAACAACGATGACATCAAAAATGTAAAATAACTGTTTAATTTCAATTTTCCCGCATACGGTGAATGATGAATTCGTAAATAGCGCAATTCATAAAGTTTATTACATCATATATATTTAATCTCTGTATTTAATTTAATTAATCAAAGTATAAACTTTTGAGTAGTTTTCAAAATATTCCATTCATATATATTATACATTATATATACATTTAGACTTTCCTGTTGATAACATTGAAATCTGTCATATCTTAATGATACCAAATATGAAATTTATAAGTGGTGCAAAAGAACATAAAATGATTGATTGTTGGATAAATAAATTGATACAGTATTGTTGTGTTCACCTAAAATAATTATTCATATAACATTATTGTACTAATTCCTTAAATGTGTAAATCGGAAAAAATTGTACCTAAAGATTTTAGTAATGTTAGGGATGATTTCTAGTTTCTTGGATACCATGGCTAAGCGCATACACAATAGCATTATAGCAACGCGATCGCAGGCGACTCAAAGGGGTCGGTCGCCAATGGATTAACGTGACTATATACATATATATGCTTAAAAAGACTGCAAGCACTGTGCGTGTGTAGGAGTGTACATGCTGAAAAAGGGGGTGATTATCGACCTACCGTAAACATTACTGACCCGATTTAGTAGCGCTGCAACACGGGCAGAACATGGGCTTATTTGATCGCCTAGCAAATCTTGTAGGGCTCAGGAAAAAAGAAGTTAACGTTTTAGTAGTGGGCCTTAATAACAGTGGTAAGTCGACGGTGATAAATCATTTCAAACGCGAGGACGACCGTTGCATAGACATAGTGCCCACTGTTGGGTTCAATGTCGAAAAATTCGCATGTAAGTGCTTCATCATAACGTGTGGAAAAACTCACTATCTCATTCAATACTACCATAGTAATACATCATTTTTTCATGTTTTTCATATTTTATTTTTTTACGTCGCACTTTTAAGTATAAGTTGTATGATATAAAAAAATAAATAATACAATTCTCTATAAACACTATTCACAACGTTCACATTATAAGAAACAAATGTACACACTAGCAAGTAAATTGTTAAATTAAATAAGAGTGAATTTCAATATATATTATAATGTAAAATGCAAAATAAAACTTAAATTTTATTATTTATATTAGTAATTTACTAGTGTATTAAATTCAGTCAATTTTTGGCATTATAACAACTTATGTAATTAAATTTAAAAAAAAATGAGTAGATCTTATTCTTAAATCTTGCATACACTATGATTCTGGAATATTTGGAAGTATACCTTCCACTCTAGTAATGTCACTGACATCTAAATGTTCTCTCATAGCTTGTTTTAAAATACTTTTCGACTTCTGCATTAAAGGTGTACTTGTTGAAACAGTTTGATGATCTAATTGTTTCCCATGAAGAAGAAAATTTAATTTTCCATTAATATTTTTTATGGTTTCTATAGATTCCGGTGTTTCAATTTGTTCACATGTTTCGTTTTCTATAGTTTTTTCCTTAGACTCTAGCTCTTTATTTTGGTTATTGTTTTCAGTTCTTGAACTTTTGTTATTGGATTCAATTACTGCATTTTCTTTATTTCTTTTAGTTTTTTCACTTTGTACTTCTTTGTCAATTTCTGCACTTTGTGCCTTGTTTTCATTTGCTGTACTTATACTAGATTCAAGCTCTTCATTTTGCACATTTATATTAATATGATTTGTATTTTCCTCACTGGGTTCAGAGCTCGAAGTTTCCCTATTTTTTTCAACTTTGTTATTTTTGTTTACTACAAAATTTAATTTTGATTGTTTTAGTGTATCATTTTTCTTTTTTGTAGTACGTTTATTTCTCACTAGTATACGTCTACTACTTTTAGTTTTACTAGATAATGTAAATTTCCCACGAGTAATCGATGTAAAAGAGTCTTCCATCGAGGTTTTGCGAGTAGATCTTCTTCGTTTAGATTTTGAAGTAGTTTTAACAGGCTTTTTACTTTGTTTTGATTTTCTATTTGAAGTACTTTTTTCTTCCGGTTCGGAGTCACTTGAATCCATTGAGTCCTAAAATAAAATATGAAAGTTTAAACAAAGAAATTCATCATTTTTTCAGTATTATTACTGATTTGTAAAAAATAGAAGAAAATTTGTAATGTCTTTAAAGAAAAATTTTTTGAAAGAAAAAAAAAATTTTCTAACACTTTTAATAAATAATTTGAATTTTATTTAAATGTTTCAAAATTTTTCTTTTACATTTTATGAATAAGTCATATCCAAAATTTTAAACCCAGCGTAGCAAAAAAAAAAATTAAATAATACCGACTACAAAGCCATAAAATACTTACAGAAGAGAGTAATGAATCATCCGACAACTTTTTTCTCCATACTATTGGTGTGTTATTCTGATCTTCAAAGTCAATAAGTGCTTCTTTTAATTTTGATGTTTCGAAACATTTTAAACTTGATTTTAAATATGTATGTGTTGAATCATCCAATTCTTCTTCATTATTTGAATCAATTTTTATTGTATTGGGTTTTTCATCTGCTATATCATACAAAAGATAAACAATAAGATTGTAGTATTTATCTGTTTCTGAATTATGCATTTTCATAATTTGTAAATACATGATAGTGTAATTATAATTTGTATCAATAAAACAATTAATTGCATTTGCAATATAAGATTTGAATTCTTCAAATTGCTTCTTCCGTTCATGAAATAAATCTATATAACGTTTACAGTTTTTTAAAAATTTCGATGTATTTAAAAGATGATCGATTGGTGTTTCAGAAAGTATTCGTTGAATATCCAAACCTAATGGTATTTTTAGTCTTCCTAATACTCCTTTGTCATTTTCATTAAAAATTTGCACATTATAAGTTTCTACTAGCTTTCCATTTTCAGCTATCACGATATCAAAGACGAATTCAGTATTACTAAATTTTACACAATAAATACCAGAAGAACGACACGAACAATTAATTTGAGATTTATGTATTTCTAATTCTTTTTTTTGAGTGATATAATTTGCATCCAACTCTGCAATTAATGTTCTCATTTCTTGAATGTCCGACAGCTTAATATTATTTTCTTTTATTGAATCTAAAACATAAACATTTACTTCTGTTGATTTTCATAGAGGTTAAATGTAATGCAAATTTTTATTTTATACCATTTTCCAATTCATTGGTAACATCTGAACTTGTTTTGTCTGATTCATCTGTACGAGGACGTTTTTTCGCACGTTTTGAGGACATATTGCGATACGGTTTTTATATTTAATAAGAGTTAATTTCCCGCTTTGATTGAAATACCAAAATTCAAAACAAAGATAAGCCCAGACTATTCGCTTTGGGCAGGGTAGCAGATAGCGCCACCATCAGCAGGTTTTGTGGAACTTTAAATACGCGCGCGGTGCGGGGGGGAAATGTCCCAGCGTAGCTGTGCAGCCGATGCAGCTGAGCCGTCGCCCTTCAGGACTTCACAGTTCTGAGTTTACAGTCGTGACCAAAAGTTTTGAAGAGTATTTTTATAGATTTCTAAAGTCCACCAAAAGGTATCGTTTAAGAAAAGAGTACTTATCTTAAACCATTCGTTAAGATTCCTCTTTCTTAAACGATACGTATATAAGTACCTTTTGAGTTTTGACTTTTAGTGGACTTTTGAAATCTAAGACTAGTATAAAGAATGTATGTTTACTGGGCTTATTGGACGTTCAAACTACAACCCCAGTGGAAATTTTAAATGTACGAAAGTGTATAAAGTGTACCAGATATTTTGATATAAGTATACTTTGATACATTCCGAAAAATCAATAATTTATGAAAGTTTTATATTTTTTTCTCCTATAAGCTGATTAATACTTTTTAATGCGCTATTTAAAACATTTTGATATATATATGTACATTTTTGTCATCTTTGACAAAATGTACCAACCGTATCAAAATGTATTTAAACGTATAAAAGTGTATCTAAATATTTTTAAAATTAATAAATTTTTCTCAAATTGAAAATTATTCTCTTCAGAAAAGTACGAAAATGTATCAAAATGTACCAAAAGGTATATGTATAAATATATCGAGTGATGAAAAAATTATTACGAAATGCAACATTTATACACTCTTTGATATCACTTTAGTACACTTACGTATATATTTTCCTACATTTTCGTAAGTGCATTTAAAATTTTCCACTGGGACAGACTAGACTGCAGGAAATACAATACGGACCCAATAAACAGGTCATCTTTAAATACAATCAAAGATGCCGTGTTTATTGTGGAGATTGATGTTTTTTGAAATACTTTTCCAATATTCTGAAGTTTATAGAACGGTAATGCGTTATATATGTATTCTGTTTTGCTATAAAATGAACTAAACTTTAACTCCCGCGGTAAAAATTATTCCAGGTCCGAATATAAAATCAAAATCTACCCTGAATTTGAACTATTACTTATAATAGTTGTCTAAGAGTTGTTAGGTGTAAGTTGGTTTGTCTGTATATAATCTGTTATTTTTATTCAGCTCTTATGAGATTATAAATAATAAAATTATTCTTCCAGTTAAAAATGTCGGCTTCACTGCATTCGATATGTCTGGCCACGACCGTTATCGATCTTTATGGGAGCATTATTATAAAGACTGTCACGGTATAATTTTCATAATTGACAGCAGTGATAAACTTCGACTAGTTGTAGCGAAGGAAGAATTGGACATGCTTCTTCAACATCCGGATATCGCTGGTATAATTATTATTCAAGTGTTGGATTCATTACAAAATTCGCTCCAAAATTCACAAGTTTCGAGACACAAAACATTTTATTATAATGTCCAATTATTTTAGGAAATACTATGACCACAATGATTTCTACCTTACCGGTTTTTGCATTTAAAGAAATATATAAAGATTTATTTGTGTGTCAAACAACAACTTGTGTGAGTCAGTATGTACCGTGAGTGCGTGAAGTGGTTTTTTATCAAAAACTATTATTGTTTTTTAAAAGTATTTTAATACCATCAAAGATCGCGAAGCTTATTTAGGTCAGAATTTGCCGTCGAGAGTCTGACTTCAGTCGCAGTTGTCTTTCTCGCACCAGTGTGATCTCTTATGGTCGAGACAAGGACAGCTGCGACTCAAGTGTGCGAATCGAGTCTGCACTTTTATTATAAATTAGTCCGAAAATCGACCTAATTATTTTAAGACTATAAATATAAGAAAACTATAAATATAATGTAATTTAATGCCGAAGCCATGTCAGTATTTTTCTGTACTATTTAACATAAATTTTGCATTGTTATTTTGCAGGTCGAAAACTTCCAATACTGTTTTTGGCTAATAAAATGGACTTGCCGGATTCCTTAACAACGGTAAAACTTGTAGCTGGCCTAGGTTTGGACAGAATCCAAAACAAACCTTGGCATATACGAGCAACGAATGCTATTACGGGTGAGGGATTACAAGCTGCTATTGAGTGGTTAACAGATCAAATTCGAGACATTTATATTAATAAAAGATAACGGTGATTGAATTACATCGTTTACTTCATGAGTAAGGATATTTATAGAAATTTGTTTGTAATTCATAGATTTAAGAAGCAAATCAATGTCTTATTTGTACATAAGTGATTCTTTGAACTACATGTTTAATAAGCAATGCAATGGGGAGCTTTACAGCTTAAGAGTTGAGCTTAAGTTATAGATAGGTACTTATTTCTGTTTACAATAATGGTCAGCATACTGCATCGTACATAAGATCATTAAAAATAAATATTTATACAAATTAATATTTTAGAGGAACTGAAATATGACAGACGATAAAATTGACAATTTATAAGATACAGATGTAGCTAATATATATCGGTATTAAACAGATAAAACTACAGAATTTTGAGTATAATCAGTTACCGTCAATGTATTATTTATATATTTATAATCGGTTTTTTGAAACTTAAACAGGTAACGTCTCAATATCCACACAGAGGTTTAAAAACCAAGTATCTTTTTTTAAATATTTCTTTTTCAATCGTCTACGTGGAACGTGTGATTTGTTTTCAGTATATTGACATTCTCTTTTAAAATATATTTTATACAAGGTACCTATATATGTAACAAAATAATAGATACTTTCTATTCCGGCAAATTGCCCCTGCTTCGGGTAGCGAACCCATTGCAGTTCTTCAATTACGCGACTCTGGAAAAACTTTTGAACATGGTGCAATTTCCGAATATTTATTTATGTTGCTATCAGCAAACGATCGCGTAAAGTACCTTGCACAAAATAGCAGTAGAATTTGAATAAAGTAATGTATAAAAAGCTGAGGCAAACAATCGTAAAGGAGGACGCCGGCGAATGCGTACAAGATAAGTAAACGCAGATAAACGTTTTAATATTTTTTATTCTTTAGAGTTGATCAAAATATTAATATTGGAATAAAATTTAATCCGGGGAAATGCGGCGAAATATAAAAAAATTCAAGTCAATTTCGTTAAAATCAGTGAAAAACTCAAGATCTTATCCGGCATCTAGTAGTAAAAATTAGAAAAAATCACTTTTTCTATATTTTCCACTTCATAGAGAAGACATTTTTTATTCAAATACTTCAGAGTTTAAGGATTCTTCGTGCTGAAGTCGATTTTATACGATTCGTCCGAAGTTTGACCATGGGCCGCTATCGGCGCCCTCCTTTGTACCCTGGAATTTCTATGATTATGTAAAGCCTCCATCGTTCGTGTTAATTTCCGAAAAAGGTAGAAAGAATCTATCGATAGCAATGAACTATTCTTTGTAAAAATCTTTTATCTAGTTTTTGCAAAGTATAGTTGTTCCTTATGATCGATAGTTTCTTTTTACCTTTTTAAGTTGCAATGATGTTAAATTAAAATTTTGAATGTACATGATATCATATATGTTTTAATGCTATTACAATAGCTTTTTAAATAAACATTTTCGTATATGTATTATATGTATTATAATAATTCTATGTTTATGTTTTTATTGTATAATCTATTCAAAAAGTCTGATGATATTTATATGTACAATATATTTATATATAATGTTATATGTTCTAAGATCAATATGTATAATATATCGTAATACTGAGGAGAACATTCGTGGATAAACTTATTTAAGATTGGAAACGATGCTTACGAACAAGTAAAAAACACTTTTAACTAAGTAGCTGAGATCTTAGACCAGGCCAGTGTGATAAGCAGAAAAGATCCCGCTCGAAAAGTGAGTGAAAACGATAGAAAAAGTTCTACATAGAATTTATTTATTGCAATTTCATACTCAATTTTTTTTTCAAATATTCATTAACAATTTCAAATTTTAACAATTTTAAACATAGTTCGGATAGTTTAGATAGTTACACTAAATTAGTGACACGATGTTTACTTTTGTAAAAATGATAACATAATACTTTTTGGGTGAGTTGTTGTAATTCAAGTAATTAATTTATATATATATATATATTTGCTTATGCAATCGAAATATTAATTTAAAAAATCTCACTTGTGCAATTGCATCGAATAGACCTGAAGAGGGGTGCATAAACAAAACGTCCGAAACAACGGACACACTTAGTTAAAAGTGTTTTTTACTTGTTCATAAGGATCGTTTCCAACCTTAAATATAATATAATATCTGATTAATAGTGAAAGTTATACAATTAGAAGCTGATCTGTAATAAGTTTCATGTAACGAATCCGTCCATTGAAAAAGCCTATAATACATACAGTATTGTAAAGAATTATGTAAATTATTAATAAAAATATCTCCGCACCAAAAATACAAACAGTTTTTTCGAGTTCCCTTCAAAAGTTTATTTATTTAACGAAAAAAAATGCGAAAAGTGAAAAGTAAAAAGAGATGAAAAGCATTTTTTTTGAAAATACTCGTGGTTTTTGAGTTAGTGCAGCCTGAAAATTTTCAAAAAAAATTTTAATTTTGGAGACCGTTATGTTGAATTTTATATTCCAGACCCTACATATCTTCAAATTTAGATCTCGAAAATACTTTTCTATCTAGAGTTTGTGTATATTACCGGTTTCATATAAAAATTTTAGATCTAAAATTTTTTTCAGTCAAAAAAATAGTATTTTTTTGCAACAAATTGTTTGTAACTTTTTAAGCATTGATTTTAGACAATTTCTGGAGCCATATTTCGAAAGAGCATGAAATTTTACGTCGGCTATCATGTGTCGGAAATTTATTTTGGTACAGATAATATGAAAAAAAAATTGGATGAAATTTCATTTAAAATTGACGAGATTTGGGACTTAATGGGTTAATTGGTCTGGAGATATTGGGGGAAATGGGAACTGCAGAATCATTTTATTGTCCAAATGTTTCGTAAAATAAGAAATGACATTTGATTATAATATAGTACGTATATATACGGAATACAAAATAAATAAAGCATTTGTGGGATGCATCCGTAGCAACAGTAGACGCTTGTCATATATTAAGTATATATATCATATCTCGCTTAAAAGACACAGATGCACCCTTAAACATTAGAAAAAATGGGTATAGAAGCATATACTAAATATGAATTTAAATGTAAAAATCCTTATAAGAAATCTACGATTCAATCTCTGCATTACTATTCCTGACGAGCCCACCAGACAGTACCAGTACAGGGCGAAACAGTACAGGGGAAGTCGGAGGAGCACAGTTGCGACGTTTACGGTTTCATACTTTTTTAGTTCAATTTTCAATATTTTATCATTTTGCAAGTTGAGTCTAATTCTGTGAACTACAAAGAATTGGGCTCAACTCGAAAAATGCTAAAATATTAAAAATTGAAAGAAAAAAGTATGAAACTGTAATCGTCGGTAACTATGCTCCTCCGGCTTCTCGTTAATGTCTTATTCCTTAATTTTTTAAAATATTTCTCACAATCCTAAAAGTTTAGACTTATCCCGACAAACACGAAACGTTTTTAAAACGTTTTATAAACGTTTTATATGTAACCTTATAACGTTATCACGTAAAGTTTTACAAACGTTTTAAAAACGTTGTAAAAACGTTATTATGGCCGCTAAATTTGTACCTAAAAGGTTAACTAAATTTCTACAAACGTTGTAAAGACGTTGTTCAAACGTTGTAAATACGTTACTATTATACAAACAAAAGGTATCGAGAATATAGAAACGTTTTCAAAACGTCTTTTAAACGTTATTTTGGCCGCAAATTTTTTCCAAAAAGCAGAAACGTTATGAAAAGTCTTAAAATCGTTTCATGCACATTACATTATTAATATTTTAAAGATTAAGAAAGGTCATTTAAAATATTATATTATATTATAAATCGCTTTTATAT
>UELV01097259.1:0-19537 GCA_900490015.1 Megastigmus stigmatizans | reverse complement strand
AAACATAGGAATATCTTTAAAATGGCATAACTCGGTCAAAAAAAATCGTAGAGGGTCGATTTTTTTTTAATACTCGTTGGAAAGTGTACTTTAAGATGGTATTTGTGGTTTTTTGAAAAAAAATTTTTGGTAATCCAGGCAAACGTGCAAACTATTGCGTTTTTTAAGAAAAAAAGTTGGTAGGCCTGATTAAGACATAGCAATGTGGCATTGTCTCGTAGCTATTGGATATCATTTTTTCCTGAAAGTGCACATAATTCTCTACGAAAATAAAAAAAAAATTATCTCAATACGATGAAAATTGGCCGAGTTACAAGCATTTGAAAAATGTCAATTTTTCGATGAAAAATTTTGTTGCGATAATTTTGTTGCGCAGTGTATATGAAAATTCATGGTTGTCTTAAAACCTTCAATGCGAGGCCAATATATATCGTAGAGAAAATTTCTAAAAAGATATCAAAAGGATAGGTAATAAGCTTTCAATTGCATTTTCAAACAAATTATTAGCACTTTTCGTTCAAAAATTATGAAGATCGAACATCGAGCTAATTTGGATGCATTTTTGAACTGAAATAAACTCTAAATTTTAAGGGCCAAAAATTAACTTAAATTTCGATCGCTCATAAATTTAGAATGAACAGTGCTATTAGCTCGTCCAAAAATGCAAATGAAAGCTTATTATCTATATTTTTTATATCTTTTTTGTGGCATTTTCTACAATGTATATTGGCCTTGCAATAAAGGTTTTCAGACAACCATGATTTCTCATATATTTTGATAAAATGAGCATTAACTCATGCCCCAGAGCTCATTTGATTAAAATACGAGACACGTATCTAATATTTTCGATCAAAGAATGTCTCTGTAAATTTTCATCAAAATCGGTTTCCCGGACTCCTTGGGTTTCCCTTGTTGAATATGAACGAAAAATAGTTGTAAACACTTAGTTCAATAACCAAAATCATGTGAATATTGTTACACAGCAATCATGAAAATGTTTGTATAAATATACATAAACATAAAGACATGCAAGGTTAAGGTAAACTTTATTATTTTTGTTTTCAATACTTTAACTTAAATATATTTTATGAACTTTGTTATAGCGGATGGTTTATTTTAAGCAACACATTGAAAATTGTACAAAAGTTTTTATTGCGCATTCTGATACATTCAAAACTTTTTAAACAAGAATGAGGTTATATTAAAAATCCGACAATAAAATTAATACAATTTCTTATTCTTTTAAACCATGTTTTCATTGTATCGAAAAAATATGCACATGTTTAATAGTTTTTTTAGCATATTTTTTCACTTGACTAGCATATTATAAGAAGCATTAAGGTAATAATTAAGGTTATTGCGATTGAAATTAACTACCGCAAAGTTGATTATCCTATTTTTTCGGTACAACATTTTTAAAAACTTGCAGAAAATGTTAAATAAATTATTACAAAGTGAAGTAGTTTACATGGTAGTCACAATAGAACTCTTAAATAATTATATTTTGAATACGAGAGTTTTTTAGCTACTTATAAAATAAAGAGTGGATACATTGATTGATTTTCTTCATAAAATATTGATAAAAACATATGAGTTGTCTGGAATTCATTGAGTAAATAAATTGTTATACAATTTCTTTTACAAATAGGTTTCATGTAGTTATATTCGAAGTATAGTGTATTTTTGTCTCTCATACTCTTGTCTATTATCAATCAGTTATAATGCACGTTGAAACATATTATGTTTAAATTCTTAAGTTATCTAACATAATGAAGGATTTATTTCTCTCAGAGTTAACAGAAAAATTAATAACATTGCTTAACGAAACAGTTTGCTTTATATTTGGAAAATAAAGTTCGAGGGACCAGTCCCTTACTTAAAGGTAGGCATTACAAACATGTCTTTTATTACTTTAATATTGTGACGTATTTGGTATGAATTAATATATATTTATATTACTTACATGTACACTTCATGATTATTATCAAATTTTATAAATAATAATCATAAGTTGAAAATATCGGAATTTTTATCGTAATACGAAAAATATACAATTCTTACTAACACAGAAGATGATTTTATTTTCTTTTATGAGTAGTCAACAAAATCTATTAGTTCATAATTACAAGTAGTTTGCTGTACACTTTGTCACGCACAATCATTGAAATGATTTTGAAAATAAGTTGTGTCCATGCATCACTGAGTCATAATTGCAAGTGTTCTTGTTATTTTTTCGTCTTATTTGATTGTCTGAAATAAGTTATAAAAATTGCGCTTTAAATTTGAATTATCCGCGCATTGATATTTTAAAATAGAAGCATAATAATGGCATTTCCGTATACATTTAAACTTTTAATATTTTCTATGCTAGAAATTATTTTTATCAATGAAAATGGTAGAAATGAAATTGTTTACGATCTGTTATGATTATTCGATTCTCTATTACGCATACTTTTAACTAGTATTTAAGAAAAAATGCTCTTATTCGAACTTATATAAGGGGAAGAAACTATTTTTCAGACTCATGATAGAAACACTTAAGAAAATATAACGTATACAACTTTATTATTTCAATATGCTGTATACGGCTTATTTACGAAAAGTAGCTTAAACATTCTATTCAAACACTCAGCTTTCATCGCACTTTTACGAGTTCGCTACTTTTTAATTGTCTTTAGATTTTAAGGTACAGTTTTGAGATTCTTGTAGAGGAAGTAGGTACTTTACAATGTTTTACTAAATTAAAACAATTGAAAATTTAAACTCTTAACGAATAAATATCAATTTCATAAAAATAATTTTCAATGTTTTTTTTTAATTAGCGACTACGTTATCTTTGTATCCTTACTTTGCTCATAAATTTATAGAAAGTATTCTATTTCCTTTTGTTTGAATCCTTTAGAACCCGCAAAACACACAATCCACACTTCGAGATTCGCGTATAAAAATCATTTTTTTTTTATTCAAATCTTTATCTAGTTCGACCTACAGAAACGTGATTCTTGTAATTTAAAAAAATTTTTCTCCCATACCTTGTCAGGTTTATCGCGGCGCGACAACGACGATGTAGAAAAAGCTTTAGGCAAGTCTTTCGTTAGAAGACACAAGTTGAGGCTTATTTATTGAACACTCATATATGTCCAGTTCTTATCACACGTCTAATACTTGTTTCGATTTCTATCTTCGAAGAAAATAAAACCTCCTAAAGATAAGTCACCGATAATCGTACGCTTTATATCCTTTCCTTCCTTTTCGTTGTCTCAATTAAATTTAAAAATGTCGACTTTAGAATTTACCCTTTCTCTTTCAAATGATTCTCTTGTTTTCTTTTTTATTAATCGCAAGGTCCGCATACAAATGCGCATATAGAAAAAAATTCCTGTACATAAGTAACTGAATTGTTGTGCAGTAAATGCTAATTTCTTTTCGTCGTTTGCTCTCCTCTTACCACCTCTAGTATTTAGGTATAAAAGTTACACACACATATAGAAATTATGTAGTATTAAACGAATAGTTCACGTACATTATTAAGTAGAGAGATATCGAATTTCCATAAGTTTAGCGATCAGCGATATCTCGACACGCGGCTTGTACACACGAGAGAAACTTTGCCCTTTATTTTATCAGTGGAGAATATTCACGCGAGCCGATCTGAAGCAAATATGATACACGACATTTTTTCAATCATATATATTCTTTTATTGCACTTTATCACTGGCATATTACCCTTGAATATGCAATAAAAATACAACGAAATGCCGACAGTGACGAGCAAGACAAATGGAACACGCGCCGTTCGCGTATATATCGTTAATAAAGTCTCAGAATATATAAGCATCGAGTTCGCGCGGCTCTCGCATTATTGCAGTCGTATATAGTGCATGGAAACACCGTCTTTATAACACTCGCGAAAATACCGAGGTCAAAGTAAAAGACGCTCAATAATTGCGGATGAGACAGAGAAAGTAGGGGGAGGTACGTCTTTATTTTTTCCTTCATCTTGGATGTTTCTTCACTCGATCCACGATAAGTTTTCGTTTTTTTGAAAGTTCGTTATAGGGGGAGAGTGAGGAAGACCGTTTTGTTATTTTCATTCTTTCATTTTTATCGTCTCTCTCTCTCTCTCTCTCTCTCTATATATATATATAGTTATAATATAATATCAGTGCAGCAGTGTGTTGATCTGCCGGCGTCTACTTTTCTGTTCTCCCTCGCACTCATGTGTCCACTCTCTCGCTCTCTTTCTCTCTTTCACTTTCTTTCACTCTCTCTCTCTCTCTCGTTCTCTCTCTCTCTCTCATTCTTAAACGTTATACAAATTAATACAGATTTATAGACAGAATCTTCGCGACCCGGCGCGGCAGAATGGCCGATCAGGAGCCGCCTCCCACGCCGTTTCCGTTCGCCGAGCTCGTGCTCGTGGTCTTGGGCCAGGCGATCTTGGCGTCGATCCGCTTGTACGCGAACAGGCAGTGCGACAGCTCTTGTGGGCACTCGTGGTCACCTAGAAGTGTTTCTGAAAGTGGAAAAACTCGTTATTAGGGTTGTGGGATCATTTTGATGATTGGGTATAGAAATATTCGAGTGGGAATGCGCTTACCTTCTCCTTGGACGAGCTTGAAGAGGCCGTAGTCCTGTGGATTTGTACACCTGATCTTGTGGGCGAGAATACGGCAGACGTCGCGGGTATTCATGTTTGGTCGAACTGGCAGTGTTCTGGTATTTAGGGAGCCATGCAGCTCGTCCGGTACGAGGACGCGAAGAACGGACGAACAATCCGGTGTTCCGCATCCCTGTTTGAATAAAAAATATATTATTGGGCTGTCGATTGTTGATCCGTTTGTTTTTATTTAATATGTGGGAGAAATGTTTCGGAGAAGAATAAAGATAGTGCATATTTCATGAATAATGTATAATATTTCGTATATTGCATAGGAAAAAAATTCAGAATAGTATATTTATTTTTCAATTAGCATAATTTGTGACCCCTATAATCTTTGGTTCTGATTTTTTTTTTCAAACTACAGCTATTTCCCAAGGTTTTCCGAACTTAAAACGTTCTACTAAAAATAACTGTTTCTGATTTTAATCATAATAAAGATTTTGTAATATTCAAACCGTATGTGAGCTTATGACAAATTTAAAATTTTTAACAGTATAATTGTAACCAAATTTTCATTTTTCAAATAATTCAGATACATAATTTAGTAAAATAACATCAACATATCCGTATTTGATACTTCAATTAATGTATAGCATTTATTTAATATATATGTACCTTGACCATATTAAAATTTTCCTACAATAAATAATGTTAGAAATAACTTGAAATTGTCAATCAATGGACCAAAAAGTATCATATTTTAATTAGAGTATAGGTATATTTTCTATTTTTATTCATCAATATCAAAATTCTCCGTCACATATCTCATCTGAATATCTCATCGTCTAAACAAAAATCAATCTATCCTAATCTACTTGGTCAACGAGTTCATCATATGCAGTAGTGCTTAAAAGCTTAAGCCCCTCCCACCTCCCTCATTGATTATTACTATTTACGAAAATTTTTACAAAAAACTTTTCGTCATATAACTTTGCTGTTGGTACTTTAAAATAACACTAAAAATGATGACTTTTAAGCTTGTTGGTCTTTTTATTAAACGCTGCTACTTGTTTTTGATTTTCGCAAAAGTCAGGATTTTCAAACATATTGGCTTATTTACATTAATTAAAAATGCTTCCTCAATGACTATCAAGGTACAATCCATTTTTCTAAGTGTTACTTTAATCGTAGAAAAAAGTTTAGTACAGATCCATTCTGTGCAAAATATTTAAATCAAATATATAAAAAACCGAGATTTTTTGAGATATAAATAACAAATTTTCTATTTTTTGTATATTTTATGAAATTTATTTCGTGTAAAAAGTATTAAAGAATTAACAAAGCATTATAGAACATAAATGATATGTGCATATTTTTTTTTATCACAACAACATTATCACAACCCTGTCATGGCCGCTACACCAATATACTTTAAGACTGCTCCTCAGTGCGATTGACACGCCATCTACCGTTCAAAGTCTATTTTTATTAATTTTGGCTGTTTAAAGCATTTAAAAGTTAATAGCAAAGTTTCGGCATCTGCAATAGGTATTCAAGATTATTTTACAAAGGGTTTCACAAATTTAATTGAAGAAATAAAACAATCATCTTGTAAGAACTGCACGTGAATTTTTGAATTGATCTACTCATCGACTTTTATTTTACTTACAAGATCATTGCTTTGTTTCTGCACTTAAATTCATGAAACCTTTTGTAAAATAATCTTAAATACCTATTGTAGATGCCGAAACTTTGTTATTAACTTTTAAATGCTTTAAATAGCCAAAATTAATAAAAATAAACTTCGAGAGATAGATGGCGCATCAATCGCACTGAGAAGCACTCTTAATATTCACAATTGTATTGGTGTATCTGTGAACCCATTCGTGTGACTGAGAGTACACATAACCCTCTGTGTATCATGTACGTTTACATTACAATTGACTATATTTGGTTATATAATTATTAACTTTATAACAATTAGTTACTCTGTTAACTATTTAATCAGATAATTTTTTATAATAATTGATACCTAACGATTTACAAAGCTTTGCAATTACCTATTTTCATTTATTAATTTTCCGAATTATTTTATCAATCTGATCTCATACATTTTCTATGATATTTAGATCCAGTGAATACGGTCGCCATCCTAATGATGGAACCTTAGGAGAATCAAACCAACCTACAGCTATTTTTGCAGCATTATCTTGTTGGATCAAACAATTTTTCCATTATTCGAACATACTCACTACTGTTCACTGTGCTATCAACAAATTCATGTGTCGATAATAATCTTTCTTTGCACTATTTATATCTTATTTTTGTATTTTTTTGTATAAAAGTTTTTATGAAAATTTACTTTAATTGGTATAGTAGTTATAAATGGGATGTGCCTTAAGCTTTCGGACACTACTGTATATGCAATGAATTCGGAGGATAATAAATAACAATTACATGCATGATGGTTTTTCTGTTTTAATAATAAAATACTTCTTAATACAAGCTAGCGTACACAGGAGTAAGTAAGTAGTTAACATGTGGCAGGTAAGCGTGTAAATAGAGGGCGCAATTTCTACTCTGACATAATACAATATAATGCATCCTATGCTCAATACGTATACTTAATATAACATGTCTTAACAAAATGCGCAATGCGAATCGTCGACTCGCTGACTCACGTTTATCGTAGACATGGTCCCTTGACTAGACTTGAAGGTCTTCAAGACGTGCACGGCACTGGATAGGGTTGTGAGATAGTAGCCACCCTCGCCGGTCAGCAGCGAGGGATGCAACAGGCCCCACATGTACTCGGCTTCGATTTCCGCGTCGACGACCTTACCCCGCACCAGGACCCACACGAGAAGCGGAAGCAGATCGTCAGCTCCTAGTGTCACCGGTTTGCCTGAATTCGCATGCTTTACCTGTAGATCGATCAAGTTTGTTAGTATTATAAGGTAAAAAACCTTGTGTCTCAAAGTTAGAAATATATAAAGCTGGATGCAGTCCGATAATTGTAATAGAAGGTAAAGTGAGTTGAGCAATAATTGGTTCATTTTGCAAGTGTGGGATGTAAATTTTCAATGTAAACATTTTAACCCCTAGCAGGTATAAAAAATTAATTACTGCGTATCGTTCAATAATTTATGGAAACAGTAAAAGTTAAAAATAAAGCAGGATTCAGTTCGATAAGAGAAGCGTAAACAACAATAAGTTAATCGATTTCATTTCGTCTTACGTGTTCTTCGGGTATTTGTTTACCACTAAATATTTCGATAAGACTGACAATGCTCATACCTGTTTATATCTTGTTTTTTTTATTAATTCATTACAATTATAGAAGAATGTACTCACCGAATTGAAAATGACAGATATGGAGGCCAGGAGATTTTCGAGCTTTTCGAGTGGGGAGTCGGCTTTTTGCAGCCGCTCGATGTACTTTAAGATGCGGTCCAAGCTCGTTTCCGTCGGTGGAATGATTTTTGGCTAAAAAAATGAAATAATAAACTATATGATTTATCTGTCGAAGCGTTTTTATTTAGTATGTCATTGTACACGCGTGGACTCTTATCATCCATACCTAATCTGAGAGTGGATCTAATCTCAGTGCATGATATAATTAAAGAGACAATTTAAAAAGACTCTTGCGAGGAAGTAGGTATTTCTTTTCATATAAGTACACGTCACGCTAACCGTTGTAGATTATAGCCGTAACGATTTCAGTTTGTTTTTTTATCGTACAGTACAAAGAGGAATGTAATAAGAGTTTGATACTAAATATCTTGCAAATCTCAGTGCGTCGTTCAATATAAAGACTTTATGTTGGTTCACACTATATGTACCTAAAATTTGATCAGTAAGCCAATATCCGAGACTTTTTATTTTTTAAGCTTATTATGAAAAACCGGTACTTATTTATCGTTCCGTCCAAGCACAACTTTTGATTCGCTAAGTGCCATAACTTACTCGAACGCCGAGATCATGGATGTGTTTGGGCTGGGCAAGCTGTATACTATCGGCGAGGGTCTGTATGGAGCCGTTGCTGGCGTAGTGCTCGACGAAGAGCCTGTAGACGTGTTCGCGCAGAGGCCTCACTACCAGGCTCATCATCACACTCTCGAGGATTGCGTCGAGATTGAGGAACTCGTTGGCTTTCAGCTTGAGCCGCTCCTTCTCCACTTCCTTCTCGAACTCGCGCTCGCCGTGCTTCACCTGAACATTTAAATGGATTATAGCTAGTTGATCGATATTTTCTTTGACTATAGAATATGTTAAGTGGGATGCCAAGTGTATTTAAGATGACTTAAGGATTTTGTTTTGAGAGAACTTGGCCGAATGCAGTGTAATAGGTTTTCTAATTTGGATTTTTCTAATCATCTTCCAAGTACGCCATGTACATCACAAATTACAAATTTTTCTTACATATCTATGTTGAGGATCTCTTATCGCGAATAATTATTTATTTTAATTAAAGCTGCAGGTACTTCTCGCTAGTACCTTTGCAATTTTGGTTTCCAGTACTAGCTTTGGAATTGATATATTTAACGAAACAAATCTTTTATAAAAATCGTGAAAGGAAAAATAATGGGAATGAGTTTTCCAATCGTATACCAGGTAGTTCTTCATGCCGGACATGAATTGGCGTATGTTGCGCATGACTACGTGCGGCGAGGCCTCCTTGCCCTCCTTCGTGCACTGGATGAAGTTCTCGATGTTCTGGGAAAAAGTGGTTGTCTTGTCAGTGGCGAGTTGCAGCGCGTAAGCACGTATCGCCGAGCCCGCGCCACCGGAGCCGCCCGCATTCTCGCGGTTCCTCAGTGCCTGCAGTCGAGGCGGCGCTGTAACGAGATACAAGAATAACATTATTTTTGTATTGCACTATATAGCGCGACTCGCATTGTCCTTTAGTTCTGATATTCGATGGCTCGATCAGATCGAAATGCTAGATATGCCATTCAATCGTGCGACTACACTTTCCATTAACATTAAATTTA
Organism: Megastigmus stigmatizans; assembly: GCA_900490015.1. NCBI lineage: Eukaryota > Metazoa > Arthropoda > Insecta > Hymenoptera > Megastigmidae > Megastigmus > Megastigmus stigmatizans. Next base: position 9,940 of record UELV01097259.1, on the reverse strand, counting down.
ATTAAGAGGTATAAGGATAATTCTGACTCTAAAATCTTGCGTTTTGTTGAAAATCGGTTGACATCAATATGCATATGATAAAATTTAATCATATTTCAAAATTAAGGAACTATTTATTTCAAAATAGAGCTTAAAATAGTTCTCTTGCAAATCTTTATACATCGACAGATTACAGACGTTTAATTGGACTGTATATGTTTCACTAATTTCTATACACAGTTTTTATTTTAGTAATATGCTCTCAATATCGTTGATAAATTTATATAATAAATATATCACAATAAATTTACCGATTCAAGCGAAAATAAGATGAATTGTATTAACCTTGTAATTAATATTTTCTACTGCAATCAATTAAATCTAATTTTTCAGGCATGCACTATTGCGAACTATAATGTGAACTTATCCGTCATTGTATGATAACGCGCGATAAATTAAAAATAACGGTATCATGATTTATAAAAGAAAAAATATGTATGTGCACAAGATAGTAAGATAAAAAAAAATTAAAAGTAACCTGATAATTAATTATTTGATTTTGTCTGTCACTTTCTGATGTCTTTGATGGGCCGTATCACTTTGCAGACAATGATAGATTGCAAAAGTTATTTTTATGGAAAAAAAATTGTATCTGATAGTAATCGCGACTATTGCAGAAAGTAACATAAGCGATGTATGTATAGGACGCTTACGTAATCCATTAAATGCAGGTCGCCATATATGGCAATAAATAAACATAGCTTATTGACCAATTTATAATTAGTTCTGTAAACTTATAAAAACGACTCAGAAACTTCTCAGCTGATCACAAGGAATTTGCTACTAAAACAAGATTGTAAGACTATAAAAACCAACCAGTGCGACCACTAACCCGTATAACTGATCTTCACGAAATGATCATCGAAACAACCAATGTGGAGTAAATATATACTCCCTTTACAAGTTGAAAAAAGTACAAAAGTAAGGGAAATAAAGGAAAGTAACCAATTTGATTAGTCAGATGCTTACATATTCGGTGGAACTTGCGGCAGAGCTCCTGGAACCATTTGCCAATCTTCTGGAAGATCCTGAGCGTCTTGAGCGTGAACTTCTTGGGTTCGACCCCGAATTGATCGCTACACGAACAGTTGAGCATCTTGCCACTATTGATCATCGAGTCTAAATAGCTGGACGGCAAATCCTTACCCCCGTACGTACCGATACCCGTTCACCGGAGACTCTATTTCCTTATGAGAAATCGTTCCTCACTCTATATCGACTCGTTAAACTAATGTATACGCATATAAATAAACTATTGCTATGGAGCGACAGAAATCCCCCGCAGAACTATAAAGTCTAGGGACGTCAAGAGTTCGTCTTTTTTCTCAATCTCTCTCCTGTCGATCGAAGATCGGGTGCTCAGTCACAAATGTGCCACATGACGAAGTGCGTCGCTTCGAGGACCGAGTGATCCGCCTGATGGTGCCTCTGTAACTGATGAATGTATACTCGTCCCATCGGTCTCGTGCCCAATAGGTCGGGTCTGGCTCCGGTCAGCTTTTCGGCCAGCTGACAACTGTCGTTGAGATCCTTCATAAGTGGCAAATTTCTAGATTCACTAGCTGCAGTGTGCTCCCCCACTATATTAGGCAAGTCCTCTGTCAAGCGCTCAAGGCAGGTAGAAAGATAAGTGTCCTTTGTTCTAACTGGCAAGGACGATCGCGGTTGCCAAATTTGCTTATATTGAAATGTTCACGTTTGACATTGATCTGCGCTTTGGTTACGCACAGCAATCCTTCGTGACAACTGTATGCGCATGTAGAAGAATTGGACGGTAAATGTGTTTCGATGCATCGATCGACGAGACAACCGAACTGCTCGAAATTAACGGATATGTATATATCGGTAATAGAGCAGTGCGCGTCGAAGTGTCCAGCTAGGCGAGAAGAGACTGACTGATGCTCACTTGGCCGTATGATGACACTATGTACGCTGCGGCGCGCGCATCGCTTTCTGTGTGGGTGCAGTGCACAAGTATTATACGGAGTGCGTTGAAAAGGCACTGATATATGGTTCGGCGCTCGGAGTCGAACCGCGCGTGCCGGGACTTTTGCGCCACGGTTAATAAATAGATGATGGGAGCTGAGAGAGAAAGACAATTCGAGGAGAGATAGAGAGAGTCGGAGAGGAGGGGGAAATAGAAATAAACGATCAGCTGGATTTTTTGAGATAGGACGAGAATCGAGTCGAGTGGATCGGTGGAAGTCGAAAGTGTGTTATAATATGGATATTGCGTGAGCGATGCGCGCATATTGCTGGTTAGGCAATACCTCTTCTATTAGTTCAAACTTTCAAGCTTCTCGCAAAAATACTATGCAGACGAACGAATTCAGTGGAATAAATTGCTTGCGGATAGATATATACGAATCGCTGCACCTATTATAATAACGATCCACATATCAGTTTGCTCGATAAGATTTTTGTCGGATCTAATTAATTCAATTGATAAATGCAATATCGAAAAAAAAGTAATTATAATTTGAATAGATCTATTTGTAATTATTTTGTGTTTTGGTGCAAGCAATGTAAATATTATATTAATTTTTGGCTTACATTGTTTGAGTTGTTAGCAACTTAATCTTGATGATTAATGAGGGGTTGGCAAAGCATTGCGAATGTGTAGATAGTATAATAAAATCACTTTTCCAGTTTATACAGGATCGTAGAAATTTATCACATTGAAGAATATATACATTGTTCTTTTTCGAATATTTTACTGCATTCAAATGATTGTTCAACCTTTCGTAACTTGCATCGCAACAGGTTAAAATTCGTGCGTTATCAGAAAGCATCGGGGTACTATGGTATACATTGAATCGTGTACATCGAAAGTACTATATTAACTTTTTATCAATTCAAGACTGAATATTTTTAAACAAAAATTTGTACAGCTGATTGACACCTGTTATAAGATATACTAAAAAGCTACGTTATATATACCCATCTCTAGTACATTCATAAATATCATTTTTCAAGTGCCAGTAAAATTTAGTGATGAATTTTTCTGCATAAAAATTCATTTTCATACAGAAAGAAGGATGACTTCTATACTTATAAAGTTAGTAACAGTTTCAGAAAGCAAAGATTATCAAAAACTCATCAATGGCCTCTGTCGATTTGACACAAGCGAGTTTTTATCGCAATGAAATCTGAAGCATGGTACCAGAATCATAAAGTATTATCGACAATTACGAGTTCTAATTTTTAAATAGCTGATTCTGTTTTGGATACTGTTTTTAAATAGTATAATTTTTGTATTGAGAATGCATTTTTTTTTAAATTAGCACATTTATAAAATCGGTGCAAAAAAAATTGTTTTTCCATTATTATATTTATGGATAAAACTTGAAATTTTATAACTGCAGTTATGAAAAGTGCAGTTATTGTACAGTTGTATTTATAACTGTACAATTGTTTTAAAAACATTAATAGAATCAAAACCAGAGTTGCGAAAATGAAAAAATGACATGATAAGCTTTATTGAACAGAAACTATTAATCAATTTCCTACGTGAACAAGTAATAGAAAAATCATCAGATTAGTTGATACGAATTTTTACGAGCAAGATAAAGTTGCGACTTAACGACAGCGTTATAATAAAAGTGTTTTCGTTTTAAAATCTTCAGAGAGCTTTCGTCGCCGAGGGGAACAGACTTTTATTTTCGATAAAAACACTTTTTCAATATTTCCTGGATTAGACGTTGGAAAAAACAATGATTCAATTCGCTATTATTCAGTTTTTATTTAGTTTGTAAAATAACTAAATGAAAATTATTTAATACTAAGAAAATTCAATTGCAAAACAATTATAAGAAAATATTATTTAACTCTTTCTTAAAATTGTACAACAAGTAGAAGAATATATAATGACTTTAGACTGCGCATTCATTGTTACACAAACGTATAAGTATAATACACGATAGATCATACTAGTTTTGGTTTTGATTTAAAAAAATAGATCAAATAGGGGTAATTGATACTTCGCACTCAACCTAAAAATAATAAAACTAAATTCTTTTATATTGATTTAAAATAAAATGTAGTTTTTCTCATCGATTGGTTCTAAAACAAATGCATTACGTCGAACAAATTGGGTATCGCAACAAAACATATAAATCAAAATATTTGCATAGCTCAAGTTCTATCTTTACTTTATGCAACTTAGTTTCTTTGCAATCATCTGTTTCTCTTTCAGTGACATAGCTGAGATTTCTATTCACACAAAAATTGGCTCTAAAATGTCATCATGCTGACCGAAATCAATTAAGACCGAATGGTATCTAAATGACGAGTATTGCATGGAATGAGCAAAAGAATTCAATGCTACATGAAAGAAGAATGCGATGCAGATAGAGTAAAAGAAAAAACAAAATTAGAATGAATAAAGATAAAGTCGACAACAGACAAGTAGGAACATCACATTAGGGCTTGTAAATGTTGTATGAAGGCACCTAACTGTCGTTTTTTTTTTAATGAACAACAAATAATTTAATAAATGTTTCAATTAAGCTTATTAAATGTATAAAAAACTTCTTACTTTGATATTGCCAATATTTTGTCTTGGTTAGTGTGTATTTATTGATTTAAACGCAGCAATTTTCTCGAGAAATATAAGCTTATGATACACTGAATTATTCTTAGATATTTGATATTGTTAAGCAGGAAGTCATATTACACTGCATCCGTAAATATTTTTGTAAGAATTGACACAAAAAAGTAAAATATATAATCATAATAATTCAAGAAACATAGATAAAAAATATTTATAATTTGAATTTAATCTTTTTAATACTATAAACACCACAATGGAGAATCTCTTACTTTGATTTATACGAAAAATGATAATAATTTATCATACTTAAGCATATAATTATATTTTTCATTTATATTTGCTGCGGCTTACAATATGTTTGATAATGTTGATAATGTGTAGCTTTTAAATGTAGAATTAAAAGTTTTACCGATTTTGAAAAGTGTGCAGTAAGTGAGTAACTATTACAGTTTTACGATAATTAATTTATCGTATCTCTCTAATTTTGACTTTTATCTTCTGACAAGGGAACTCCGATATTTATTTACAGTGCAGATTTATCCCATGTTGTCATGATTAGTGTTGATTGTAGTAGTAATAAAAATAATTATACGTGTTTTTAATTACTAATGCATATATGTATATATTTGCCAAAAGTATTAAAAAGGTCTAGTACAAGCTTGTTAATTCTGGAAATCGTGATTATTTTTATCTTGAGTATGAGACACTTCGACGACATGATATTTTTGTATCAAACTTGAGATATGAATCTAATCTTCAAAAGACAGGATTGATGTTCAATGCCTTTAACATTAATAAATTAATGGAAAAAATTAATTTATTATAATTTCCTGTAACTTTTGTTTGTTTTCTTCGGATAAATTACAATGAAATCTGTAGCTGTAAGTGTAACAACAATTTTTAAATTTATGAGCATTTTTAAAGATAAATAAACTTTGGTAGTTTATGTCTTCAAAAAAATTTTTTAATGCAACTCCGTTGAATGGTAAACATGTAAAGTGAAAAATTGAGAAATGAAATTGTAGCCGCTGTTGTATATTTTCTATAAGCTCATATCAAGACCTTGTTTTTTTTTTTATCAACATGGACATATAATTAATAGGTATACGATAAAGAAGATTTTATAATAAATTTTTATTATAATTTTGTGATCATTTTTAATCATATTTTGCATTACGCAAATAATTTAATTATTGTAAGATATGTAATGTGAACTGATTAGATTTTCAATGTTATTACCCCAGTCTCAAAAACAATTGTCATTAATTAAAAATCAGTTTGTAAGTAATAGAACATTAAGTTTACGCAAGAAAACCCAATTTTGAATGATGAGAAGACGTAAACAGAATCCGACTTATCGATATAAAACTATGCAGCAAAAATTCATTCTTATCCACCATACTGAAATAAATTTCCAAATAACGCAGTAAAACTTTAAAAATATATCGTCTGCAATATACTCATAACTCATCTCTTCTCTATTTTTAGAGCGAGTATAAATAGAAAAAAAAATCAAGTAAATCCACAATGAAATTATCTACGTGCAACGCACAAAAGCGAGTGCGCGAGTGCTTCGAATAATTTAGATATTTGAAGAAGTGTCAACAATTTACACGTATATATATAGCTCGTATCAATGCACTCGTACATGACAGGACATAAATAATCATTAAAAACGCGACGTGCGATTCATCCATACGGATAGGTCGAGCGCGTTATAGATGTATTATACGCCGGCGTGGTGGAGAGAGAAAAAAAATCCATGGCTCACGGACGCGGCTCTCTGTCCGCGATGATCGACCGATCGCCGCCGCGGACACGAGAAATTCCAATCTAATCTGGATAGCCGCTCATTCGTCCAGCGCATCGCGACATAAAAACAGTACGAAGACAAAGAAGAGGCAGAGCCACGCCGTCGGCCCGTGAATGATATATATATGAACGAGAGAGAGAGAGAGAGAGAGAGAGAGAGAGAGAGAGAGAGAGAGGCGTAAAACATTGTCTACATATCATCTATCGATATGCCACAGAGAACAATTTCGAATAACAGTAAGAGACAGTGAAGAGAGAGAGAAAGAGAGAAAATGGGGGATAAAACATCATGCTAGGGACACTGAGGTGTCGCGTGGGGTTTGATGCATTTGTAGAAAAGGCGCGAGCAGACGCAGCGCCATTGGCAGCTCAACTTAATCTTATCTGGACGATCGTTATTTATAAGCTGCAGACGAGTGCGACCGGATGTAACTCCTTGATCGCGATGACCGGCGTAGGATCGTTGGGGGGCCCGTTGCAGTTTCTGCTCTCTTTTTAGTATTTCTCATGCGGAACGATACTGACCAGACACCTATATTGATTCAGCCTGCCAATGCGATTAAAATCTTTGGTATTGAAACGATCGGACAATCGATACAAGATCGTTAATTTGTTGGTGTATGTAACAAAAAGCTTTATCTGTTTGCTCGTATCCTTGCGCCAATCCACATTAGGTTTGAGAAGTACATTTTTGAATTTCGTAAAGAAATTTGGTTACCGATCCGCATGTAACGATGCGCGTTCAAAATGATTCAGTCGTTTAAGATTAACGCAAACTCTTATTATCTCATTATCTCGCGGGGAGCAATGACTTTTTTCCTTACGTAAGTGCGTTGTAGAAATTTACAATAAAATGACTAATCTATATAGCGATCACGGACAAAAATCGATTAATCGATAATACGCGTTCAATTACAGTTCAATCTTTATCTACACAATACACGCGGGAAAGAATATTACCTTCGAGACAATTCATTTGGAAAACGATCTATTAAGCCTCACTAAAAATCATCAGCTCGATAAGTTTATATAATACAGGGTCTATACACAAATCGATGATCTTGAGCAAACTGAGATTAAGCCCGTCTCTTGTCTACTGTATAACCCGAGGACACATGGTTTTCTGCACTGATGACAACCCCCATATCTATAGCGGCCCATTAATCGCGGAGAACGGCCAATATGCTTTGTGTGACGCGGCGCGTGTTTGGCTTGGATTTACGCTGTTACGAGCCTTGTTACGAAATTAAGAAAGGAAGTGCATCTTCACTGATTAGGAAGAATATTGGGTGACTGGCACAGTGTGCGCACTATAGAAATCGATATGTTGATGTAATCGTTGTTTGAACTTGCGTCATCCGTATAGCTGTCGGGAAACAGAAAATAGATTTTTCGATACATTGTTTCCGTGAAAACAAAAAGACTATGGGTGATCTATTGATTCCTTTCGTGTATCGCTTGTGTGTCAAAGGTATTAACTCGACAATAGGAGGCGATTATACGACGATATTACTGTATAGCTATCGTAATGGTTTTAGCGTACAGAGATGAGCCGGCTGCGCTACTGTCATTATTGAATGCATCACCAGCTACTTATGTGATGATAAATAAATAGATTTTGCAATTTAGCGCAGTTTGTTAGCCGTTAATCGATAGTAACTGATGCGTATATATAAATATATAAGGCTGTTTGAGCTTCTTCGAAGAAATAGGAAAATTTTACTTGTAAGAAATAACTGTGATTGCATTAGTTTTTGCATCATCCTTGATTGATTTAACGTCATCGGGAATAAGATTTATGGGTCCCGATTTGTTGTGAAAATGTTGTATCGAAGCAGCTCATGAATTATTATTTTATTCCTTGACGTAAGATTTTAAATAATATCACAGATTTGTAAAAGTGAGCTCAAAAATGAGCAGTTTCACCGACAAAGTTGCTTAATATAGGTAAAAAAAATAATCTAACGTCCAATAAATCAAGTTGCTTTATATTAAATTAAACGAATTGTCAGATGCGAATGAGACGACATTGATATTATGCAAGGTAATCATGGAAAAAATAAACTTGTTTACAAAAATTCATTTATTGTGATTTTCCATATTTATGTTTATTTCACTCAACAATGTTTGTTAATTATTATGAAAAAAATAATCAAATAAGTTGATATACATAAACATTGACGAATTGAAATTCAAGTGACGTCACAATATTAAGCTATGGTTACGTCACGTGACTATGCAGTGCATCTGTATATACCCCAACAAAGCGCAAACTTTGTGCTATTATGATTTCTTAAAATATTGCTCTTGCGAATAAACAATAGACCATCGTGATTATTTATCAATTAATTTTTTCATGCTAAATCCTAACTAACGCGCTTATTCCGTGCTTATGACACAAAGAAAATTTTTACAAGCATATAAATGAGGTCTTAGACAATAATAAAATCAAATGTGCGCAATTAATTTGTGAATTATAATAAGCGCACATGAAAAGATCGCAATAGAAATTATAGTAGATTTCTTTACATTAGGCATGAACATCTAACCTAATTCACACAAGCGTCATACTTAAATATTTGCCTTTAAGAATCTATCTGGCACATGCAACTATTCCAATATTGTTCGTAGAAAACCCTGTTCGAACTGAACTGCGCATTTATATCATTGCACTCCAATATAGGTAGAAATACTGCATATGACAACCATGAAAAGTACATTGAACACAGTTGAGTTGCCCGCCCAATTTGCGACCCTCAAAATGTATTACAGGTATATGCAAGCTTGTCCCGGCAATAAGCCGAGGGCCGAGAAAAGCGGGCCGGGGCTCGCAGAGGGCTTAAAATGCGGGATCGTAGGCGGAGACACGTCTTATACTGTCCTTTCGAGAAGCGTCTCCCGGTCAGCAGAACTTTTATGATGCGCACTTGCCAGATCTCCATACCAATACTTTCCCGGACTTTTGTTTTGACCTGGAGCGTCACGACGATCACACACGGGGGTTGAAATACGCGCCGATTATTTCATCATTTTAATCTCTGGAGCGTTTTATCTCGCAAATGCGCTCAACAGTTCTTCGGGCGATTTTTTTCGAAACTGAAAAAAGAAGGTTATTATTAAGGTAAAGGTACCTATATTGAAACATATTTGAAGGGGGTTACAGTTCTCATCCAATTAAAAAAAATATACAGTAAATAATCATTCACTTATTTATTACTTAAGTGATCTGATATGTTTTTTACTCTAAATCACTTTTAAAATTACTATTTAATAACATTAAATAATTAAATAAAGTTAAATATGAAATAACCTAAATGTACGTATATTGAAACAGTATTTGTGCATTTTATACAGGTGTTCCAATTTAATGCCCCTATTCTGAAACATCATTTCCCCGTGTAAACAGATTGTTTTTCGATTTTTTTTTATTAAGTCTGATAAAAAGTGGCTAGTAGGGAGTATAATAAACAAGTTCAAAGTAATTTCTTTATAATTTTTATTAATAAATAAACGAAAATATCGAACAATATTATACTT
>UELV01097258.1:0-18214 GCA_900490015.1 Megastigmus stigmatizans | reverse complement strand
GTTTTTCAGAAAAAAATTGGTAACGAAAACCGCATTTTTTTCAGATTATTGCATTTTATCCACCATTTTGAAAATAAAAGCTCATATATAAAAATTTACTATTAAAGTTCAACAATTTTGTGCACCGATGGTTGAAGAAAGATTGCGCTATTGACGCATTTTATGGTAGAAAAAAATTGATGAAAAAAAGAACTTCGAATTTTTCACTATTTTTTTTGTAAAAGATCCGCCATATTTAATTTTGTAAGCAAAATTTTTGAATTTTAAGCCCGTAATCGGATTCAGCACACCCAAAAACATGAGGTACGGTACCTTGGATCAATTTATTGTTTCGTTTTACAAATGAATTTTGCGATCAAAAACATGATCAAAAAATGACGTCTTTGGTCGTTAATGGGTTAAATAAAGAAAACATAACAAGTGTCATCGTCATAAGCCTGGGTGCGTGGAAAAAATATTCTTTGATAATTACGTTACTGTAAATAGACTTAATGGGTATGCATAATGAATAAGATAGTGATAATAACGAAAAAGTCATCGTTTAACTCGTCACTAAAATATTCAGTGGATCTACGTTATCAATAAATGTAGCCGATATACATCAGATAATTTTTCTACTATACACTTGATCGAGATTTCTCTTGAGATTTAATATAGTGCAAGCGTAGAAATACAAGATCAATTAAAAACTCTAAAATTATGGTAATATCGGAAGCATATATATAAGTAATTTGCTGTGCTCTAAATGTAAATGTAATTCTATTAGATAGTGCAATTGGAAAATATTTCCGCATTATACAAATTAAACAGAATTTTCATCATCCGTATTTGAAATATGAAATAATCGAAAAAGTGTAATAGTAGTTATGTATATATACACAGAAACACAGAACAAATATGGTAAAAGTCTAACAAATTCGGTACTTTCAAAACTACATCGTACTATTTTCGTTTCAGGAAGCAGTGAGGGCCTTGAATAGTCTGCAAAGTAACGCGGCTTACATAAATGTGGCCAAACGACGGACTGCAGCACCGAATAGTGTGCAAGATACGAGGAAGTATTTGCTTCGGTAAGAGACACAATACTGTAGGATGTCAGCGTGCAAGTATTATATACTCCCTAAATTTGAATCAGTGAGTTATCTCTCATTCAAGTACTTCCACAGCTACCAATGAGAGATGATAGCGCATATTGTTGTATAAGGTATATTGTTTCTCACATACCCAGATTTGCCATAGTATTAAAGTCTAAGAGAGTAACTCGTGACGCACAAAAAGGTCACACAATTAGACAGTCGCTGCAGGGTAATGGATGCTAGGAGCTACCTATCATCAAGGTAAACCGTTTTCTGTTGCAAAGCTCGGGCCTGACGATGGAAAAGTTGGACAGCTTGTCGGTGATCCACGTGGCGGGGACGAAAGGCAAGGGCTCGACCTGCGCCTTCACCGAGGCCATTCTCCGTGAGCACGGCTACCGCACGGGCTTCTTCAGCTCGCCCCATCTGATCTCGGTGCGCGAGAGGTTCTGCATCGATGGCCGGCCCATCAACGAGATGGAGTTCTTGCGCCACTTTTGGCAGGTCTACAACGCCCTCGAGCAGAAGAAGGAGCACGATACCGACATGCCCCAGTACTTCAAGTTCCTTACCATACTTATGTTCCACGTCTTTCTCAAAGCGAACGTTGATGTGGCCATCGTTGAGGTATCGCATATATCTATACGCTCTTACCTATTAGTTTTTTTCTGACAGACTTTTCGACAAATACCTTTTCGACCTTTGTATATGCTGCTACGAGTATTGAGAATCAATTGAGTATAGATTTTATCATACCCGGATTTTAAATATAATTTTAATCAAATTAAGTTGATCATCCTGCTCATTAAATATATTGTACGTAAATGCAAAAAAATAAATAAAGATTTGAAATTAATATCAAAGAATTTTCAAAGCTATTTATGCTTTCTATATAGGTGGGCATAGGTGGCGAATACGACAGCACCAATGTCATAAATAGTACCGTTTGCACGGGAATCACGAGTCTAGGCCTGGACCACACGACTCTGCTTGGCGACACGATCGAATCCATAGCCTATCAGAAGGCCGGTATTTTCAAGCCCGGCGCGCCAGCCTTCACGGTTCCCCAATCGAAAAGTGCAATGCTGGTACTGCAAAGTCGTGCAATCGAAAGGAAGTGCTCGCTGAGCATTGCGCCCGCTATTGACACGTATCCCTGGAGGAAATCTGTTCCTGTACTAGGTATGTTTTCTTCATTTCTTTCGACGATGTCGTTGACTTTGTATCTTTCTTCGCTTTGAATCGGAGTGTTATCACTGGCTATATTCTTAATAGATTTGGATTGAAATTTTGCATCATGGATTCTGATATCGTTCATAAATTGAAGATTGCATTATTGCGGTAGACAATCATGATCAACTTGGATGATATACCGGCTTCACCGGCAAACTGAGGAACCGATTGAACGAGTTTTCTATATATAGTTGTACCTACATTATAACCGCGACAAATAATTGGCTTTAACATTATTTTTTTAAAAAGCATTTTCTGATACATCATAGCATACTTTCTTTGTAGAGTTATTGAAACTTTATTCATGATTAATATTTAGTTCTATATTATAGTAACCTGCTAACACGATGCATTAATGATAAAAATTACTTAATTGATTATCTAGTTTGTTTGGAAGAATGATTGAAGTCTTTAAACAAAACGTAAAAAACTTGCATCATCAATTACAAGATAGAACCATTTAATCCGCATATATATCGGAAAAGTTGAGAAAAAGAATCATTGATAATCGGTGTCTTTTTATACTTGCCTGTTTCTACACTATCAAGTCGACTTTTTTCAAAATATTTCCTATCAGGTAAACGGAGTCAACCTGTTTTACATTGAACATCTCCTGTATATTCTAAAGTGATAATAAGTATAAGTTTCTTTGACTTAATTTGAAATGATGATGGGAACTAATGTTGGGATCCCCTTTTTGTTTATTACATATATATGTCTTGTTTGAAGTCTTACAAATTCAAAGATTTAGAATTCAGAACAGATGCAAAACTTCAATCTATATACGTCAAAAGAAATATTGCTGCATTAAAACATCATTTCATTCGAGCACAAAGTTTGGGTATATTTTTCTTCTCTCATCATCAATCGCCATGGAAATAAATGCAAATTCATCAGAAATTCAGCAAAAAAAAATGGAAGCATGCAATAATGCATTAAAATGGGTCGCAACAAAGGGTTGAAAATTTATCACAATAAAACTAACTTATGGCACCCCTTTGTAGCGGCTGTGTCCATAAATAAAAAATCCTCTATAGGTATTCGTAGTAGTGTGCAGTCGGAGAACGCCTCTTTGGCTATACAATTGGCATCGTGTTGGATGACGAGGCACAATAGCGGTAGAAATAAACGTTCGAGCATACTCGAGAGCACCGAGAACAAAATAGATACCGATGCTGGCAAGGTGAACGGCAAATATCTAAATGGAAACATCGATGATGCAGTCCAGAAGAAGACGAGCTATTGTTTCGCTAAGGCAGCTAGTGCTCTGGAGTCTTGTACGTGGCCCGGACGAACGCAGATTCTCTTGGGGAGAACGATCGATTTCTACATCGATGGAGCGCACACCAACGAGAGCATTCAGTGCTGTGTCTCGTGGTTCCGTAACACCATCAGAAGTACAAGGTTAGTTAATCCCGATAATTAAAGTCTCGATGAGTTTACTTTCTCGAATACTGATATAGGTATACTCTGTGCGAAACAAACACCTGATGGAATTTTTTGAAGAATTTTCCAATAGAGTCTAACCCAAATTCAGTGGACAATAGGTTATATAGACATATTTTTATGAAATTCTCTCAGGTTTTAGTTTCATTTACGGTACCTATTAACATTTCAAATGATTCAATCATATTTGATTTTGTACCTAATTAATAATTTTGTTTCTGCGATATAGTAAGGATACCATCAGGTACCTTATCTTCAACGCGACAGGGGATCGAGATTCTGCTAAACTTATGGCGCCTTTGAAGGAATTAGGATTCAGCAAAGCTTTTTTTATGCCTAATTTAGCTGGATCAGTTACAAATGTAGATCAAGAAAATTTCAACATGCCAACTAGTTCACAAATGGAAAAGTGCCGAATGAACGCGGAGATATGGGGTGAGAATTCAGTATTAACTGCTAACGTTTATGAAGCTCTCATGCAGATCAAGAAAGAACACGAGGTATTTTCTACAAACAGCAATCGTAAGCCACAAGTACTGGTGACCGGATCACTACATCTGGTAGGAGCGGTGTTGTCTATCATTGATCCAGAGTTAACTATGTCTACCAAATTTTGAGACAATTATTCATTATTCTGCGTATAAAAGCAATTCACCTGCAGGTGAGCATTATCAAATCAATTGCACCTTTGCGTACAATCAGGAATGTACAGTTTGTTGTACTGTTTACATATCGTCCGTGTGATAATGATATTTATACATTTATACTATCTTTTTACGGCGAAACTAGGAAATTATATATATAGTGCGCTTGTTGTTTTTTGTAATATAGCTATGATTAAATTAATCAATTAGAATAACAAGATGCTTGGGAAATGTTGTTTTAAGTAGACAAAAGTCAATTAATATTTCTTTATTAAAAGAAATAAAATTTAAAGAATCTTGTAGATGATTATTGAATACCTGCGTGATTAAGTATTTTTACTTACTGGTGTTATTTAAGCATTAAAATACTCTACGGATTTATGCAATTAATGTAAGTGCAGGTTTGTTACAACTAAGATGATAATTTTTGTAAATCAATATTTTTTTTTAATAAAAGCTAATTTTTCTCTGATTGGATTATTGTGTAAATAATTAAATTAAATGTAGGACATACTTATTAAATAGAAAATGTAAAATAACAAATAAGTTAAGCAATATTTAAAAAAATAGATTTTATCATCCAATTTCTAAGTAATATATAAATTAGAAAAAGGTGAATGATAGGTAGTAAATAAACACAAATTGTTTTTATTTTAAATAATAAAGATAATTTCTTTTATTCTTATAGTTAAAAAATTCTAATATTTAAATGTCACATTTCAAGAGAAGAATTTCCGTATTTGAAAAATTGTTGATGTGGAGTATTCCTTCCTTTCATGTGATATTCTAGATCAGTTTCTGCCTCAGTGTCGGAAAGACTTAACGAAACTCCAGCTCGTCTCCGCAACCGATTATCGTCTGGACTCTGAACATAATTTTTTTTTTTATATGAATATTCAATATTTTAAGAATTTTCATAAGTCTGTAGGTATTTCTTACAAAAATTAAAAGTAAAACAGTATTGAATTATACACGAAGTAAATGTCATACTTATACTATTGAAAGTAGTTACTCTATAAAATGATAATATTTATTTTGATCTCACCATAACATAAGACATTTTTATGGTGATGCTCTACGTTACTATAGAATCATATAAATAATACTCGTGGAAGTTTAAGGAATTAATTCGAGCGATTTTGTGTGAATCCATAAGTTCATTTATAACATTTGAGAGGACTAAAACAAGATGTATGTATAATTAAAACTGTATGAAGTATATTTTTCGATCATTGCAAAGTTTATTTCTCCGTAGATGCATCTTTGAAAAGCATCGCATTATAAAAAATTAATAGTGAAACATTTTGTCTATATAATTTTTTATATTAAAGTCGACTTTATAAATGATTAAAAATTACCTGATCTAAAATACCAACGGTGGGTTCTGAAGCGTACCCAACTTCCTGTGCGTCCTCTTCAAGGTCTGCTTCGTATTCTTCCATTTCGGAATCTGAATCTATATCAGCGAAACGGTTACCGCGCGATACTTTGCAAACCATTTGTGCAAGGTCCGTAAATGTGTACGAGGAGGGTGCCTGCTGATTAGCAGCTTGATGCTTAGCTCGCATGGCCTTTGCATTTTCTCGGTCCGCGTTGAATCGTGGCAAGATTCCTGCCTTCGATTGTCCTTCGAAATAGGTTTTACCTGAAAGGGGAAAAAAGATTTCTAATATTAAAAGCTGTTGATTTGATGATATAAATAAATTTTTGTCATGGAATAATCATAATTTATATTTTTATCATTTCTATCTGTATTTTATATTAAATTATCCTCATGAATTTATTTATCACATTATCAAAATGCGCAATTTACGTTTTTTTTACTGCTTACAATAGTTAAAGATGATACTTATATGAATCCAATTTCACACATGAATTAAATTTTTTTTTATCACTTCAGATCATTCAGATTCATGAATACTCCGTGTGCAATAATGTTAAATAAATAAAAGATATCATTATTTCATAAGCAATATTCATGTACTACGAAATAATAATTATTTTTTATATAAATGAGTCACCCATTTCTTAATATAGAATATCATATCTAACTGAGATATTGTGGATATTTTTATAATGTAAATGTAGAACATGTTTAATATATGTAAAGAAATGATATTCTAAAAATTAATATTAGCTTCAAAGATCGCCGAATCAGACTAGCAGTGGAATAAAAATTATTTCATTTTATTCTATAATTTTAATACTTTATACCTATTATAGTAGAAGTATATCAATACTACTAGAAACTAATATTAGATATAATAACTTATAAATCTGAAAGAATTATTAGTTAATATACGTTCTTTTAATCAGGTAAAAAATAAACTCTTACATTTTTGAATTGATAATATAACTTATATGTAGATATGTAATTTAAGGAGGACTTCGGCGAGATCAGAATAAAATAAAATCTTTAAAGGAAATGTACAAAATTTACATCACCACTTACAGCGTGAAAAATGTTAAATTAAAAAAATTGACTTCCTTACATTATGGGCCAGTTAAAAAAAATTCATTGAACACGCGTCTGTTTCGACTTATATGTACCTATTAAGCATATAGAAGGAAGAATCATTTTGGTTTATTTTTAAACATTTCCCGCCAAGTAAGGGAACTAAATTTTTTTGACATGTTCAGGGCTATATGAGTCACATATGACTCGTGAAATTCGGGTCTGCTGTGATGTACGAGTGATGTATTACTTGTATCTAAAAATTCACATATTATAGGTCACTAAAAAAATTAAAGATTTCTCGATTTCGGGAGGGTACAGCTTTTTGAAATTTTAACCAGGTATAAATAATGCCATTTTAAACGTATAAAATATTTTTAAAAAAAATGAACCTTCTTAAGAAAAAGGAAAATTGAATTTTTCAATATATAAATTACATAGAAGTAGATATATCCCGAGTATAGTAAGATTATAAAATTTTCGTTACATCTTTTTTCAATTTCCCTTCATGTACGGAGGCAAATCAATGTTCCAAATTAAATGTTTTTTCGCACTCTAATAATAGTCTCTTATTACACATAATCTAGGTTCCTCCCTTAAACTTTACAGGCCCGGCATTTTTCAGTTCAAAATCGATATTACAGGTATGTCCAATTCATTTATAAATAGACCCAACATGACAGGTGAACTACCCCCTCCTTAAGTGGCCATGACGGGCCTGTAAAGGTCAATGCATAATAGTGTATTAAAATCATTGGATTCAGAAAAATAGTCTCGAGATTCCAAAGTAAGAAGTTGGCAATTCGGTTCATATATTCATAACCTGCTTAAAATTTTTAAGTATAAAATGTTTTAAACATTCGTACCATGATTATATCCAACGTCCTTAATTTCGTCAAAGTTGGCGAACTGAAGAGTCTTGTACTTATCGATGGGAGGCCTGATGTATTCGCAGTAGTCCGAATTCTTGACCTCTTCCAGTTGCCTGACGCAGCTTACGTAGGCCAATCGAGACTGAATATCGGGCAGATTGGGAACTTTGACCGGCGTAGCGAACGGGTTCCAACGTTTCCACAATAGCCACCAGCCGGAAAGCGAGTCGCCGTAGTTGGTGAGATCGGTGTCGTCTTGGGACCCAACGTCTATGGCGAGAATGTGATACGCACCTTGCCTCAGCATTTCGTCAGCTTTTCGCATGAATGCACGAAGCACAGGGAGAATCGAGCGATAAAACAAAAATCGAAACCATGTGTGAGGTATTTGGGTATTGAATTGTGCATATCCATCAACTAGCTAAAAGACTGGCAAAGATACACGTAGGAAGGATCAAATTTGGATGGTTAACACGAATGTTTTATAATTTGAGTATTTGCACACAGAAAGATCAGGCGGATGTGACGACTACTGATTAATGTTTACAGAAATTTCTATTAAAGGAGGATAATGCGTGTTTCTTTGAATAGAGCAAATATATAGGAACCATTAATTACGTGAACGATAGAAAATTTAACAAATAATTAGTGAACTATGTGGTTGGCATGAACAATTTTACCACAATGAATATGGATTATAAAATATTAATATTTTGCTTTTCAGTCTCTATTTTATAAATAGTAAATTATTATCTCACTCCTTTTTGTAAAGTAATATTAAGAGTTCTTTAGAGGCAATGAAATAAAGATTTGTGACCCTGCACAGTAATGTTTACATTAAAGTTAGCAGAACTTAAAAAATGCGTAAGATAAAGCAATGGAAGAAAATAAGATTCATATTTGGTATGCATAGATAGCAGTAAGATCATTAAAATTATTTTTCAAAATTGACCTGAACTTTCAGGTATACTTGGTAGTTCCACACTATTTACGCTCAATTTTTAATATTTTAAGCGTACTAACACATTTTTAGCTCATGCTGTGGAGTAGGAATGAAAAATAGTATGTAAAGCTTTTTTTTCACTTGTTGGTAAAACAAATTAAGTACGGATTCCCTGATTTTTCTGAATCCAAACTACTTTTGTTCCAAACTATTATGATACTGGTTATATATTTGGGATACACAATACACAATTTCTTTTAATTCTTATTAGTCTAAGACTAAACAAATAATTCACTATTTTGAAGTCTATATATATAAGTGCAAGTTTTTAATTGGTAATGCAAAAAAAAAAAAGATTCACTGCACCGGTTAAATATTTATAGGTATATAAGCTACAGAAATGCTCTTGTACAAGCGTGAGGTTCAATATAATTAATAAGTCAATTATTTTAAGATTTATGCAGTAATTTAAGTTTATTGGTAAGAGTTCAATAATTTCTTTAACTTGAATTCCTTTATTGAGAACTAAGAAAGCAATATATTTATTGTCCCACCCATGTCGTATATTCAATTGGTTCTGTTATAGGAATTTTAAATCGTTACAGTTTTTATGTTCTCACTGAATTTTACAAAATTTACCCCCGAATCGACAAGTATTGCAATTATAAAAACTGTGATCACTAAAGTATCTAACATGTCGTAATGTACAATATTATTTTAAGTAAAGATTGTACTTAGTTACAGGCTTCTACATTTTACTTTACGTTTGCATTAACCAAGCTTTATTAGATTTTTGAGATCATTGTAGCAGATGCACCATTCTTGTGATACAGACTGTCTCTAGTTAAATTTAAAAAAAAAAAATATAAATATTCAATAAAAGAAACTGAAGAGTTACGCGTTTTCGGAAAATATATACTACAATTTACAGGCACTGCGACACCTCAAAATCTCAAAATTTATATCCCTCTGAGCTTACTATTTCTGCTAAAAAAAGTTAATTTAAATTTTACTTCATTATTAGCAATTACCAATTTCAGTATAATAATGTACAGACACTTGTCAAACTTAGACCATGATCTCTGATGTGTGATTTTTGCGCAAATTTTAATTGCATTTCGCAAAGTTACAGCCGAATATTTAAAGACTACTGAAAATGGAATTGCCACAAAGTGTTTCAATAGTCCGTAAGGACGTAAAACTTGTCTGGAAATGCCATTTCTAGTAATTAATCTGTAAATATACGGCTGAAATTTTTCGAAATGGTAGATTATGATCCACGTAAGTGCAATGATGTCTTCGTTTTCCATAAATCAGATTGTTTTTTTTTTACTAGAATCAAGATACTGTAATGTCAGTAAATATAACATCACCTGTAAGTATATAACAGTACCATAAATTCGTTCTCAAATCAATTTTTTAAATATTTTTTATTAATGATATATAACCACTACCGATAAAGGACATAGACCGTGCACCTCATTAACCTCTTCCAGTTATAGCAACATAAACCATCACCCATTTATAATGTTAAAATAAAAGTCTCTTTTATTTTTAGTAGGTGTTTATACATTTTTTGCCAAATATTAAAAATGTACCAATTTAGTTGCGATATATTTTAGAAACAATATTATAATGTAGTGCTCGAATTTGAATCAGTAACAAGCATTTATAAAAATTTTACCGAAATATTATTATGCTTTAAAATAATACTTTTGTAATCGATTATACAAAAGATATTATTTTTAATACTATTCAAATTTGAGTCCCTCATTACGTTTTATTGACATATACATTCATACTGATGCAAACAACTTTAACATTTATAAAACATCCATATAAAATTATTATCTAAACTTTTTCAGAGGTTTCAAAGTCATTCTTTAAGAATTTGGAAAAATGTAACAATGGAATAAAAAAATAGATATTTAAAAAAATGTAGGCTTAAATTTGAAAGATAATTAAAAAATACATTTAATTTTTGAGTTACGAAATTACTTGAAACCAAAAGAAAATATTAGATTAGTCCATGTATAAAGTAAAATAATGGCGTAAAGCGCATACCTGGGACATTATTTACGTAACACCCGTCGACCAAAAGATGCCCGTCAATAGGATCGCAAACCGGTGGAAAGACACCGGCGAAGGTCATGCTGGCTCGAATGTACTTCCAAAGTAAACCTGATTCAGGTAAACTGAATCGTTTACAATATGAACAGTGCATCTTTTTATCAACGGGAGCGAGTTTGGCGTATTTTTACTACACTAGGAGGCACGAAGTATCTGTTTCTCTAGCTGTACTTTATATTTAGTATTGCTACTCAATCAAATCTATTCATATGAGCTTTTAAACTTCATATACTCGTTACAACAACCTATATATGTAAATTCATATTTGTTACTTTAGTATAATAAGATCTAAATTAAATTAATTATATTCAAAATATACTTCTAGCCGTTAGTGAGTTTTTATAGGACGGTTCAACTTTTCAAACACAACATATAAAATATACTAAAACATTAAAATTACGTTGTCAATAAATAATTTCTTTAATTTACACTTGAATACTCCGTTACAATTAGCTGCGATATATTTTGTGCATCATTAGATTAGTCTTTAATTTTTCTATTACAAATGGACTTTTTCAATTTGGAAACACAAACTAAAGATTAATAAGGAATTTACATCAAGAATAATAATAGTTAGTCTCTTAATGCAATACAAGAGGTATTCAGATAATAACATAAACAACAGTTATACTATACATAATGAAATATAAAACAAATAAATAAATGCGTTAAGCAATAAGCTTTCAGTGTGTTGTACAAGTCAAATTACCTGGGAGGTTATTGACGTACCCGCCGTCGAGGAGAAGGTGGCCATCGGTTGGGTCGCACATGGGAGGCATATAACCGGACAACGACATCGAAGCACGTATGTACCGCCAAAGCGATCCTAAACACGTCGACATGACATTAGGCAACACTTTTTGATTTACTAACTTATTTTTTCTATCTAGGTACACTTTTTCCTCTTTTCTTTAAGTAAATACGAACAATTAAGATTTAAACCCAGGTTCCTTCCTCTTCCTGCTGCTCTAATCAACGATATATGCTTCGAGAAAAACTCTAAGCTCAATAGAACTTGTCACCTACTTTTGGCATATAAAGCTTCGAAAGAGAGCAGGAAGGTTACTCTTTTTCTTCATCATTTGAATTTTATTAAATATAGAAAAAAATTCCGTAAAAAAAATTTATTTTCTGCCTCCCCAAATCGTGAGACTGAGCCAGAGACACAAAACGGAGAGTACGTCAATAACTTTTTTTTTGTTCACACAACTCACTCCCGCTATTCAGGCAGTCTATATTTGTAAGAAATGCATCTATGTATTAGTGCAAAACTAAGAATAAATGAAGTATGTAATAAAAATCGTGGGTTTTAAATTTCCGAAGATTGTACAAAGAGTAGGTAAATCACTGTTTACCGCCTCTTTGCGATGTAAATTTTCTTTTTTCTTTAATGCAAAGTGTTTTGATGAATAATGTAAATCAAAGCAATAGCGATTAAACGATTTGCGTACAGACCGTGTGTGTGCGTGCGCATACAAGAAGCAGTAATGTCAGTGGTTATCGTAAAATAGGGAAGCCACAAGTCTTCGATATACACGTCCCCAAAAGTGCCTTGAATTGTTTTATTGAAATCTTTCCCCGAAAACATCGAAGTCATTGGATATGTAAGATCCAAAATTTGCCTCCACCACTGTGTCATTTTCTGCGGTAAATAAATTCACATTTCAATACACAATACACTGACATACTTACAATGAGAAATACTAATAATGTTAATGAGAAAAGGATAAAAGTAATTCGACATTGATAATTTCACCCCCCCCCCCTGCGCCAACTGACGAGATATCACGTTACAACGAGGCTGCTCATGTTAGTACATTTTCTTTTATAACTTTTGAACGCAAAAATTGGAATGGATCAGTGACCATGAAAATAAAACCTAAAGACTTGCACCACAAGATGGTCTGAACTAACAATTAAACACTTTAATTAATAGGTGTCTTAAAATCGATTCTGCTTGCCACATATGAGTTTGTAAGAAAATGCGATGGCGCAGGGGATTTAATCAAGACTCAGTAATCGAAATTTGTGTGCAAAATATAATTTTCTGGGTATAAAGTGTTAAAACTTATTTATGGCGCAAAAGTAACATTTTACGCATGGACAACTGTTATACAAAATTATTGTTCAATACTCGAGGTAGTAATACTGTTTCGCACATGACGAAAAGACCACTTTACACTCTTGCATCGAATACTACTATTTTTTCACAAAAGAATTAAAACTGAAATAAAGCATCAATGAATAAGTTACATCAATTACATTGTTTTTTTTTTTTAAATTTTTAATCCTTTATAATAATGGAATAGTAATGTGAAAATTTTGGCAAAAAGTATTATGTATTTCAGATGTAATTTGCTTTTAAATTAAATCAAAGTACCTAAGTATTATTCTTAAAAGTTATAAAAATAAGTATTATATATTGTATTTCCAATAATTCAAAAGAAATTCAAAACTTTGAAATAAATTAGTATTTATTTTAAATTGGGTTGAGGCTTCGATCCTATAGAAAATTAAAAAGTAATCTTAAATATTAGTAGTCATGAATGTTAAATATATTATTTTGAATATTTTTTGTACAAGTAGATCATATTTCGTTGCAAAAAACTATAGTACTTACTATCCAGTACTTGTTTATCGAGAAACATCATTTTTCAATACCTATTTCACTAAGTTATTATAATACTTTAAAAACTTTAATAGCCATATTAAAAAGTACCAATTATTAAATTAGTTAGCAATTGTAATCATATTTTTTAAACTTTTGTGCAATTTATAGAGTGTATTTATATATTACCTTGGACCATTCACGACCCTTCTGCGTAGTCGTAGTAATGTTCTTCTCCATGCACCATAATGCACCCATGAAAGCCCCTATACTGACACCACCAACCATGTCGATCGGAATCCCGGCCTCAATTATAGACTTTAGCATACCCACGTGAGCTGCTCCTCTGGCACCGCCACCTCCTAAGACGAGACCAACTGAAGTACCAGTTAGCCAACGTGCCAATCTACTGAAGTCGCTGTGGACGTTGGGCTCCGACATAAGTACTTTTACATACAGCTCGTTCTAAATATAGAAATCGTTTTTATTGAAAGAAAATCACATTTACATACAAAAATATTTTTTTTTGTCTAGCGGGCCGAAAGTACCACTTTCTCTCCCGGGACTGCTTTGAGACAGTGACACTTTCGTCCTCACCAGGCAAAAAAATAGTATAAACTACTCGGGAGGAAACTTGGACAGACCAGACCTCGTGTTTGCCACCCTCGCCTTCGGCTCGGGAGTCAATTTACAAGGGTTCTGAGCCGCCCAAGGTTTTTCGTCCCTAGTGGCGTAATATACTATTCTACGTTTGTAAGGTCCATTTATAAGTACACATCATTATAGAATGTATTGGTATGTGTAATTTTTCTGTATGTCAAACGAATGAATAACTTACAATTCGATATTGTGACTTCCTTGTAAACATGCGCTTGGGGCACTGAATGTGATGGTGACTAGACACCCAGGATCTCATGTTCAACCACTGCACTGTGTTGGTAGGCCGTTGACCATCTTGCTCCTTGTGTAGAAGCACTAACTCTTTTTGCGTACGCATGGCCAGACGCTCGACCTCGCGTTCCGTTCGCCCTAGCGATGGTGGACGATCACCTAGCCCTACGATTAGTATGCAGTCGGCCTGGCGTACACATCGCTGCGTCCAGAGAGTGTAGTTAGAATCGCACTGGTAGAGTGAAATCCAATGTTGATCTTCTTGCTGTGCAAGCCACGATGTCAAACGATACTCGTTCATGGGTTCCATAATGGAACTGCCTAGGGTCTATTTAAAACAATTAAATTAATTATATGTTTTCTGTAATTTATCTAATGTTTTATAATAGAGTTTAACTTGTAACTAGAATTATTATGTAATTAAAATTTAATGTTTATTTAACTAAACCTATTTAATTATTACAGTATTTTGAATCCAGTAAAATAAATACTCCTATTAATATAAAATAAAGACATCATTGCATTTCCTTGAATCTCAATCTATCATTTCGCAAAGTTTCAGCTGAATCTATAAAGGCTATTGGAAATGTATACTGGAAAAGTATCTTTTTCACTGAGATAAAAATATTGTAATGTCGGTAAATATCGAATATAACATTCCCTTAACGGCGTGTCAAAGTCCTATCATTACCACTAGACTGTTTTACCGATCGGATCCTGAATAATTAATTCTAATGAAATAAATACTTGAAATTATGCAGATCCGAAATGTATAATTTCGAAACACTTCGTCTATGAATTATCCATCATGCCGCAAAGTTTCAAGTTAATATTTCAATGACACCTTCGAAAATTTCTGTTCCAAAAATATTCACTCGCTTCAAAATAGAAATTTTTGATAATGTAATTGAAATATTTACTTGAAACTTTGCCAGATGATAAATAATTCATTGACGAAGTGCATCCGTATTCGGGACTCAAACAATGAAAATTATGTATTTAGGAATAATTAATTAATCAAGATCCGGTCGGTGAAACAGTTTAGTGGTAATGGTAAAATTATAATACCCCTTTAAATGGGAATGGGGTCTACTGCCTACTGTCTACTGTCTACTTAATTCATAGTTACAGAAAAATTATTTATTTTTCGTTTTTTTTTATTGAATTTTTAAATTTCTGCAATTATATTCAACCAGAGGCACATTTTGTGTATCATCATAGCAATGGTGCCTCTGTTGGTTCAATAACCTCAGAAGCTTGAAAATTAACTAATGGAAATCAAAAGTCACTCACTTTTTTTATAACATCCGATGTTAGACGCAGACAAAGACCAATGGCACACAAAGAGTGATATAGTTCGTAAGTAAATGCTGTCAATGGAACATCATCCGAGACAGGAACAATCGCCACTGTTGAAAAATTAACTTGGGATGGTCGTGAATCCACAGTTGTCCGTCTAAAACATCAATTATTGAAAAATATTATTGCAACATTAGTCATAAAAATACAAGTCAAAAGAAAATGCAAGTATAAAAAATTAATTACAAAATATATTTCTACCTTGAATCGCGACATCCATTCTTAGGGCGGTTTTGCTTCCACGTACCAAGCAAGCGATGGCCAAGTAAATTAATCAGTCTTGTGACAACAATTGGATATCTAAGTTTGATGACGTTAAAAAGACCCTCGGGAAGCTTTGCCAGTTCTGAGTCACGAACAGCCATAACAGTAGTTGATCTCGGAGTTTGTGTCACCATCTCAACGATTCCGACTAAATCTCCTTTACCATACTCAGCTACTAACTCCTTTTTTCCATCCTCGTAAGTAATTACAGATCTCAAACGTCCACTAAGGAC
Organism: Megastigmus stigmatizans; assembly: GCA_900490015.1. Classification (NCBI taxonomy): domain Eukaryota; kingdom Metazoa; phylum Arthropoda; class Insecta; order Hymenoptera; family Megastigmidae; genus Megastigmus; species Megastigmus stigmatizans. The sequence goes on along the minus strand of UELV01097258.1, from coordinate 2,060 downwards.
AATGAACGTTGAATCAGATTCATCCCCTTGTCGGTAAACTGCTCTTCCGCTTTCCAAAAATAACCAATCAAGAGCAAAATCAACCTATAATAATACATTTTGAAATGTAGCATGTGAATATTTGAATCAATAGTTATAATATTTTCAAAAAGAATTACATTAAAAGGAGAATGCCCATACCTTTTCATAATAAAATTAGAGCATGAAAAGATGTTTAATTTAAAAAAAAATCAATTCCCTTACTTGAAGGGAAACATTATAAAAGGTCGAGTTGATTGTTCCATATACTTAATACATTGAAGTAGAAATAGACGAGTATAGAAAGACACTAATTTTCAATTTAAATTTTCATCAACTTAATGCTGCGTTTTATTACAATCTCATGGTCATTCTGTTTTTCCTCATGGGCAATTTCTTTTTGATTTGGAATCATATAGCAAAGGTTTTTCCATTAGCACTCTATTGATATGATTACTAGTATGCTTTTTATTACAGTGTGTATGCATTTCATGAAGGTTTTTAGTGTTAAATATATCTTTAAAATTTTTAAGTTATTAAAGTAAATAAAATATTACCTGTCTGACAAATGGGCTTAATCGCTTTACAACAGTCTTTGCAACGTGTAATACAACAGTAGGTTTCTCCCGCATTATACAAAAAAAAGTCGATTTACTCAGTAAAGCTATGTGACTTGAATGTTTCGCTCTGATTGTATAAAACGATGGTTCGCCTGTTAATACAGCTAATCCTCCTACGATTTCTCCTTGATGAGCACTAAACATATGTACATCTTCATCTTCATCTCGTCCTTCAGAACCTCGCTGACTAATACTTAATGCTCCTGATACCACATAAACCAAAGCTACATCCTATAAAACATAATATTAATTATCACTACAAATTGTCATTAAATATAAAAATAAAACCACCTTAAATTTTCCATTCAGTAATTATAATAAATAATTAAATAAATGTACAATTATTAAGATGTACATGCATCGTTACTTATTTTAATCTGGTAGAAAAGATAATTCTTCTAGCAGAAGGAATTATTAGTACCTTGTGAGATTCCTCTTTCATTAGGTAAGTACCTGCAGGTACTTCTCTAATTTGGACTTTGCCATCCCTTAAAAGTGAGTCGTCCTCTAACCCTAGCTCCTTCACGAATGCTTCAGTGGCAATTTGGACTACCTGGGCTTCGTCTAGCGGTTGTTGGGGACCCTCGTTCTTCGAGTGTTTGCGACTCGCACTTCCAGAATGAGTACCACTAATGCCACCACCCCCATCCGATGATTCACATGGTTGACATAAATTATCACCTTCCAGCACCCTGTCTGGAGTGTGTTGACTTAGTTGGGAACCTGAATTCGGCGTCTTCCATTCTAGGTTACTTTTTGATCTGCGCCAAAGTTACAAATTATTATAATATTAAAATTAAACTTATAAACTAATTCTTATAAGGATATACTGAATGCAGATATGAAAGGAGAATGCCCACGGTGAAATAATATTAGGTGCCTAACTTTGCTTCCGCCGATTTTTTCGAAAATTTGAGGCTTTATTCTGAAAAAGTGATTAGCTGTTTATGATTCAAAGTACTGTCCGTCACTAGCCACTACTTTTTGCCATCTTTCGGGCAATTGTCGGATACCATCTCGAAAAAACGATGCGTCTTTTGAGGCGATCCACAAATCGATCCATTCTTTGACTTCTTCATAAGAATGGAAATGCTGCTCAGCTAGGCCATGTGCCATCGATCGGAACAAATGGTAGTCGGAAGGAGCAATGTCTGGAGAGTACGGAGGGTGGGGTAACACTTCCCATTTCAGGGTTTCTAAGTATGTCTTGACGGGTTTTGCGATATGTGGCCGAGCATTGTCATGTTGCAGGATAACTTTATCGTGTCTCTCTTGATACTGTGGCCGTTTCTCCTTCAATGCTCGACTCAAACGCATCAATTGCGTTCGATACCGATCCCCTGTAATAGTTTCACTCGGTTTCAACAGCTCATAATACACCACACCGAGCTGGTCCCACCAAATGCAGAGCATAACCTTGGC
>UELV01097257.1:0-11629 GCA_900490015.1 Megastigmus stigmatizans | reverse complement strand
GAGAGAGAGAGAGAGAGAGAGAGAGAGAGAGAGAGAGAGAGAGAGAGAGAGAGAGAGAGAGAGAGAGAGAGAGAGAGAGATCCTGTGCCACTTTGTAAAGCGATCCTTTTACACGAATCGCGCGCGGATGTACAAATTAGGGAGGCGCTCGGTAGGATTGCCGGCTCTATTGCAGCTCCGTGGACCAGAGAAAAAGAATCCTTTTTATTTTTGTCTGCACCGTTACGATGGGTGAAGCGACTTTTTTTCTTTATTTCTTATATACTTTTTTCCGTTCCATTGTGCTCGAGTAAGATGAAAGAAATCTATTTGGACTTTATAGTTTTTAAATTTAATGATACTTTATTCGGAGACTATGAGGTGCTTTGGAATTTTGAATTGGAAATTCAAGCTGTTTTTACGATCCGACTATTATACAAAACATTAAGAATTTAGATACCTATGATACTCCTTCCGAAATTTGAAAAATTCTGTGTATCTTACGCTTATCAATACTATATAAGTACACATAAATATAGAATTAGCAAATGATGTAAGTCTTTTGTGATTGTAGCTTCATATAATCATTACACTTCATATCATCCTGAGACATATATCTGCACTCTTCTTTCCCGCTCTTCACGAAATTAGAACAGTTAAATAAATAATTTTATATTTACATGTTTATCGCACTTCCAATGTTACAGATTCAGTCAAAATGGATTCAAAACCCAATATGCTCGCTAGCATTCTTCGCTACTACTGAATTCATCTATCTTTATCAAACGAATTTCGCGTGAAAAGTACGACATTCGCGGCTAATTCATAACCGCATCGGGAAACGGTCCATTGTCCCAGACGCGCCTCGATTTCCCGCAATTAAAGAGCGTTTGCCAAAAACAGAACGCGAGAGAGAGAGAGAGAGAAAGATGTGTATCGCGAGAGCAATTATTCGCGGGTGGTCCGCGTGGAAAACGAGCGGAAAGGCCATTTCACCGGGTCGCGGGGCTGTTATCGGACAACCGGTTTGTTGGCCGCGCTTCTAGCTAATTTTCCTCTCTCCCCCCTTCGGAACAAATGTGCGACGATAATGCCCACCGCCGACTTTTCTTTTATAGTCGCATAACCCGCGCGCGGTCTGGCATAAACGCGATCTGCAATAAAAGGACTTTCTCTCCTTCTCCCTCTGAGCAGGTTTACAAACGTACGATTCTGCCGAAGCGAATTATTAAATTTGAGTGAGCTTCATGGGGTAGCTTGTTTATAAGAGACGCGCTTAATTTACGCCATGTGCGTTTTCAGTTTGATAATTTATGGACACCTTTATTTACTATAATTTTAGGAGAAAAAAATTATTTATCTTATTTTGTAGTTTTATTGATAGGTGCAAAATAATTTATTTGCCAGCTTTTAAAATTAATATAATATTGAATTATGTAATTTAGCCTTAATTTTATTTATAATTTATGTAACTAATCTTTTAATATTTTTTCTTGTTGCAGGTAAGGCTTGTATAGTTGAACCAATTACAATGATTTTAACTTTTATCTAAGAAAGGTAAGTATTAAATATTAAATGAAGTAGCACTCAAAGATTTTTAGATTTATGAATCTTGTACATAAAGACTAGTGAAAATAAAAACGTTCTTACAAATATTAAAATAGCTATTGCATGCCACATTAAACGATTTTTTGTTACTATAATCTTTGAATGGATATACAATTAGCTAAGAGGTGCAGGTCTTGAAATGCATTACTAAATTCGTATAATTGCACGCGTATCTTTCAAAGCATCTAAAAAATGCCATATATCATCCAGTTCAGGACAATACTAAAACGTGGGTGTGAGCTTGTAAAAGGTCATCGATCATCCTGCGCGACCTTTTAAAAGAAAGACAACGTTTTATATTCATATATTGGCATGCTATAGTACTAAAATGCTAGCTTACTTGACAGCAATCATTTTACATAACTTTTTATTCGAAAAATAAATTTTTTATGGTTCGAAACTATAAATTACTTTTATAATATTTGGGATTAGATGTAATTTAAATTTATTGGACTTGATAGAAATCAATTTATATGGCTTTACATTTCAAATAAACCACATTCACGTGAGAAAAAATTGCACTTTGTGAATGAAAAGTGCATTAACAGATAAGCAATTTAATATCATGAAACTAAAACTGATATATACATTTATACAGTTTTTATAGGAAGCTAATTATTGCACCAATGCAGGTAAATGCTTACATCCTTTAAAAAAGTCATCGACGACATGTCCTTGAAAATAGCATTGCTAAAAACATACTAACCCTTCCTTTTTCCTCGTCAATATTTGGCAGCGAATTAACCGCCTATATATGCACAAAATTCACATCTCTGTCTATGCACTCGCGAAATCTCGTTTCACCTGAATATTGAATTACAAATGTCAAGTAAACCGTAAACCGGAACAGCGATATACAAGTGCGAGGATAGCGGCACCGGCGGTTATGCGGCAAACGACAGTGAAGAAACACGAAAACGCAAAAAAGGGGGACCCGCATTATAGGGGGGAATCCTTGGTCCCGGTTATAAGACGAAGACTCGTGCTTGCTCTTTTATGAGTTCCGTTCACACGAAAAGGACGAAAATGCTGCTGTGTGGTAGTTGTAGGAGCGGTAGCGTGAGAACAGTTTACGCCCCCTCCATTCGGGGGGTAGATTTAGAGTTCATTCCATCTTGCTTGTTGAGCTGTGTGGTACTTGAATCGTTTCTCTCTCGCTTTTTCTTTCTTTCATTCATTTCTCGAGGGTTATTTTTTTGTTTTGATAGACTGTGCGTTTCAGGTTTCTGTGTCTTGGAACTTTGTTGATGTACGAGCGGCTAGGATCTTGCTAGCTGCTTATACTTTCCTTTTGTGTATTTGATCTACTCGGGCATATAAATGCTGCATGTATTATTAAAAGTAAATTGAGAATCAGAAGTTTTTAACGCTTAATTAGTTTGATAGACAATTATTTCCTAAAAATAAATACTGTATAGTTTTTGAAATGCTGATCAAAATTAGATTTTTAATATCACAAAATCCTTCAAACTTACATTCAAAGAAGCTATTACACACTGTATACGAAGAATAATTACTATCATCATTCCGTAACTTATTATGTACAAAATCATTATTTAATTATTGGTATTACAACTTCCTGTAACTTGTATTTCAAAGAATGAAAAGCAAAATGTTGTACATATTAAGTAAAATCTTTTAAAAAATAAAATGTATGTATGTATAATAAGTAATATTTGGCAACTGATATACTTGGGTAGATACAATTCACTTCTTGATTGCTGCGCATCAATCAAAAGTACAAAAAATTTAGATAAATATTCTTTTAATGTGAAAAATAATCACGAAAATTTTTCTATTTAATTTAACTTTGTTCATCATAGCAATCTTGCCTAAATAATTTTTTATCGATTCATGCTAAACCGATTCAAGTACAAATGAAGAAATATTTGATTTTTATATGGTTCATTCAAATTTTCATTATTCAATTTCCCATGTGAATACTGTATAGCCTATAAAAGAGGTAGAACTGGATAAAGGAAAAACATGGTGTGTGTAGGGTAGTGTGTTTCCCGGCGACCTATATATTACAAGCTTACAGTCTTGGCAAAGTGGCACTGAAATCCGAGATCCACCGTCGCACACTCCGGGGCGTGTTGGCATATATCCTTCTTCGAAGTTTTCACGCTGCGCCGTACAGTATATATATGCACGCTTTTCCAATTGACCCAAGTCCGTGCAAGATTCCTATAAGAGAAAGAGTGCGAGAGAGAGGCAGAGAGAGAAAAAGGACGGAAGAAGGAAGAAAGAACTTGAGCTGCGAGCTGGCGCGTGTCCCTGTGACACTGGAACAGACTCTCTCTCTCGAGAGAGAGTGAGCTTTCTCGAGTGTATTGTAGGATGTTGTTTTTCCGTATTTATCCGCAGATAGAGGGAGTCGAGGCTTTGTTGGAGCCGAGTTGCACGAGGGATGACTAATTCTAACAAGCTTTAAAATAGATACTCGTCTGCTATTTATATATGATCTGTATTGTTGATAGATTACCGCCAAAAAATTAGTGGGATTTGAGCGGACGCTTTAAAAAAAAAATACTGAAATGATTCTATAATATATTCGAAATTAGTTTTACGAACAATAATACCTTGCAAATAATTTTTATGTAACAGTTGTATAATATAGTAACGTGACATTTAATTTGTTTAGATATGCCATTCAAATAACATTAATTTTGTTGTAAGTGATTTTTTTAATAACGTGATCCTTTTTAAATATCTTTACTCATAGATCAAAGAAGTCAAATAATTGTTTAACATTGCGAAAAATGAGATAGAAAGAAAGAACGATCATAGACGTGTACGAGTAGCTCTAATGAAGCTTTAAGTTCTCGAACAAGTCCGTTAGGAAATTGTACTCGAGATTATACGTGAGCCTGCGAACGACAACACACAAGTTTCGATCCCCTCGAGTTGAACGGATCGCCGTTTCGTGAAAATTATTTTTCGTCGATACAGAGACCGACTCGTGGTTGCATTGGGCTAGCGACTATTAAGGTGAAATTGAAGAACATCAAGTTTATCGCGGGACGATTGCCTCGTTTTTATTTTTCGTTGCCGCGCGTTGATAGGTTGGTATATACGCGGTTCTCGTATTGACGAAATTCTTTTTGGTGTTATCGTTTGATCCCATACAACATTAACTTTTTATGTGGATTAGAAGCTAATCACTGAAATTGTCGTGAGAAAATTTATATGTCTTTAGAGGATGTCGTAGTTGATGAGGTTGGAAGTTGTTCGGTGTATATGTGCAAAGCTATTGTTGACTTTGTTTCTATTATAGAAAAGAATTAAGTAATTTCATCGAGCTCTGTATTTTAATTATTTCGCTTATTTTTATAAGAAAGCCAATTAAATTACTCTTTTTTCTATAATTTCCTCTTTAATATTTTTAACTTTTCTTGAACCAATTAAAAGTGAAACGGCAGCAAAAATATATATAGGTATAACTCATTAAATTTCTGGGTCCAGAATAAAATAAATCAACGCCTGAGAAAGTTACTGAAAGTCGAACAAGCTGCGCACAAGGCAAATCTGTTTCGCATATACATTAATTTAGAATCGTATGGAAGCCCTAGATTAAGCCGTCGCGTCTCAAAAGACGACACAGACCACGCTGCAGGATGTTGCCTCTTCTCGACCTATAGCTTCTGCCCTTTTTCCGACAGTCGCCGCGTCGAGACTTTTGCACTCATCTTGCGTCTGGCTCGAGCAGGGAGATACTTCGCGGAAGAGCAGAGTCCCTCTTTTTCAGCTGCAGACGCCAGACTCGTCTCCCTTTTTCTTTTTCTCGATTTCTTTATGCTTCTCGTAGAAACTCAATCGGATGCACAATTCTGGACTCTAGAGGTTTTATGTGCTCGCTTATAGGTTTCCATGCACACATGTTGACTCGGTGTTAAAGCAGAAAATCGTTTTGTATAAAGAATTCAATGATTAGATTGATAATTAAAATTATTATGTTCTTGCACACAAATAAGTTTATTAATTAAACGTACATATAAACTTTAACATTTTATAATTGACAGGCTGAATATACTCAATCATTAATGCACACCATTATGAAAATAATTAAAACTTGCATACAATAAATGCATAAATTAAACTAAATAAACTCCCTAACTCACAAAAGTAAATGCAGTTAGTTTTTGTCACTAGAAGCACGTGTATGTTCGGGAGCGGACCATAAATCTCAGGAGAAAAAGCAAAGTCCGAAATTGCGAAACAAACTGCAATTTTGGAGGGCGCGTGAGCGTGAAAAACTACGACTTGTTGCGCGCCACCCCCTTCTAATTCAAGTCGAGGATAAGCTGGTCTGTCCACGAGTTAATCTTGATCCTCTGGGCTGTTTACGCGGCCCCAAAATCCCTCGTGGCAGCGAAAGAAAGCTAATGGAACGCTCACACTATGCAGCAAGGAGTAGGCGTTTTTCCATTCAGAAAGTCTAAATTTACTCCGTGCAAAATATTAATGGCCGCGGCGCAAAATACATCATGCGAGGCTTTAGCCCTTTGCCATCACTATTATAGCCTTTCTACGCGTATACGCGACGTTTAAGTGTTCTTGCACTGATTTATGACGTCGCGTGTTGGACGAGCAAATGAAGCGATGTGAGAGCTAATTTTTCAGATATGAATGTGGACTCTGTTAAAAAAGTACAGGATACTTATTTTAAATGGATTTGATGCTGTGTTGTTGCGGACTTTTCATACTCGAAAGCTGATGTAGCTATTCTTAAGCTTCCTGCCAATATAGAGATTACCCATCATTTCAATAGTATTTATCAAGTATTTCCGTGCTTCTCGGATTGGTCGTAAAACACTTTGTAGAAATGTAATTTAGTCTGATGAATCAAAGAGATCTAATTAAATGTGTTACAACTTTAAAAATCTACAATAATCAAAATTTATTAGATAATATGATTATTATGGTATACATATTATATATATGTAAATCTTCTAAGCTTGAACCTTTCGAAAAATGACATTCTTTATAAACCAGAATTCAAACAAACTAAACCTAATATTACGATCGATAGAGTTCACCTAATCAATTTGCATTTCGCGCGCGGCCCACACTTCCTTCTAATCCGCATATATATACACACACATAGAACATATTCAGTCACCCTTTCTTGTGCCATCCGCTTCTTCTCTCTGTACACTTGCCATCCGAGATTCAGACGGCAGTGACGAAAGCCACTGGGGCGTGAGGGCATGTGCAAGCCTCCGAACGATGTTTTAGTAAACTAGATTGTCTCCCAGCGCGTTGGCTCCCTCCCTTCTCTCTGTGGTCTCTGTTTTACTGCTGCCGGTGTCTCACGCTGCCGCAGCTGTGCACCAGTGGCTGCAGCAGTACTGCAGCATCACCTCATTCAAGATGCTCGTCTAATAAACTTGCAAATGCCGGCGACGTAGCTCCTGTGTGCAGTAGCGCAAATGCGGCTCGATTGCAACTCCACTTCCGCAGTGTATAACGCTGATTCAATGACGATCTCGAGAACTCCAGTGTTTCTACGCCTGAACGAGGCTGTATTTGCGGTCGCACACTCTCTCGCTCCCGTAGTTTTAACAGATGAATTGGCGAAAACAAATCTTACAACCCATGTAGCTATTGTTTTGTGCTTGTATATCATAATGGTTAAACGACACCATTATTTTTCTAGCCATTTTTGGTGCAAATTTCTTAATAGATTAGTTTTATTACTCACTATTTTACTGACGTGATAGGAATAATATTGAAAGGGACAACTGTATTTTAGTAATTTTCAAAGTTACAGGCAAATATGTTATTCAATAGCTAAATTCAAGATCAAATAATTTAAATTGTGCTTCGAATTTATCACTTTTATAGATTGAATAAGATGATACACTTTTGTTACATTATTTCAACGGCTGATAAAACGAATTACAAACTCATGCATTTTCATAATCTCCAATAGAAGTATCACAGAACAAAATACATATGATGATATCAGAAAGTAAAAGCAGAATTCCAATTGATCAAATGAAATTCCATGGCTCATTATATCATCCGGCTTACTATAATGTCTCGCTTCAATGTGCATCAAATACTCAAAGAATCCACATTCAAATAATTTATAGATTATATGCTGCGCTCTGTCTATCAGTGCCGAATCATCTCGAAATAGAAAAACTGTATACCTAGCAGGCAAGTCGTCCTTCGAAATATGTAATCTATCACTCTCGTGCGTAGCATATCTGACAAACACGCCATTTTCTAAGCACGCTGCATATGGCTCAGTTCTTAACAGCTTCAAGCATTCGAACAAATTGTCAATCGGCGATATCTTTCCCTCAAGCGTATAAGTGTTAGAGTATAAGGGCATATTGTAACGCGTAGTATAAGCTTTGTACCCCAAAGCCACTAAACTTTCAGTGCTATTTACATCCCTATAAGTCCTCGATTCACTGGTAAGCATCGCACTCAGTTGACTCTGCAGATAACTGCTAACAACCATAAAAGCAAAAATTAACCATAAGAAGATCAACTTTCCGATTCGTGTATGTGGTTGTCGAAGCATCGAAACTCCAACTATGCAACGCAAAACGTCTATAGCGATTTCTACATAATTTTTTTGCAGTATATGGGCATATAGAACTGTAATAGTTATTAAACATAACATAATTATCAGACGCTCTTTCCAAGAAAATATTTGGCCAAGTTTTGTCATGATTGACATAGCTTCTTTGTTTATGATAAAGTATGACCCAGGCTGTCTGTATATAAATACTTCGTTCTTCCATAAGCCGCGTGGGAAATCACCTACAGTTCGGCTCTCATAAATACCGTCAAGAATTGCAGCGATTACGCCGGAAGCTTTATTATCGTTGTCAATGTCACCAGTTTCTGATAAAGGAGCTTCGACGTAGATGACATTGGCACCCATTTTTTCCCAAAGGAGATGAGTGACTCCATGCTCAGTTTCAAAGATATTTATGTTAACGAGCTCCCCGTAGTCGTTTGGAAGCTTCACCTCAAAACGAGTGTCAGAAATTTTTATCGGATAATTGGTTAAAACTAATGTTTTATCATATACCAGTTCTTCGCATGCTGACACTGACCATTCTGAATAGCACCACCGTAATGAGAGTCATGAAATGAAAAGGCATTTTATAAATTTATATTACTTACGTTGATCACTCTTTCAGTTGAACTATTTTTGCATTTTTTAAGGAAAAGCTTTGTGATAGTGAAATCAAAATTTCTTGGTTATGTGACATAAACATGTTTTGAAGATCAAGGAATCAATATATGTTGTTTTCAGAAAATATGTGCGTCTATGTATGAGGTGTAGGGGAGGGGCGTGTGTACTTATCTGTATCTTTGCACAATCTTTTTTTCAATATGGATTTTTTTACTTTCGACTAATTTCATTTCTTGCTCTCACGTCTCACCCCTTCCTAATTCTATGCATTATTAAAGCCGATCAAAGTTTCAAGTAAAAGAGGATACCAAAGAAGCATGCATTTTGACCTCAAAACTGATATCTCAGCGACTTTCACCATTGTATAGCGTTCGTAAATCAGTTCATTTTAAAAAAAATAGTCCTTTATACCCAGGTCAAACTGAGATACACTTTGTTAAAAATAGAAAATTATCATAGGTATTATTTTTATAGACAGAAAATTTACAGAAATGTTCAGTCAGATATCGATGCCTATACATATTGTTACGTGGTCATGTCGAGGTTCGGGGTTGGTTATCGGGGATTTGAAATAAGTAAGACCGGTGTTCAGCATAAGTCGTATATTCAATTAGGTTAATCGCGAGAGAGAAGTGGTCCGCGTCGCGGTGTCGTCCAGACTCCTCGAGTCGCGTTCCTCGCGGCTCGAGCTAGACTCGGTTTCCAGAGTCTGTCCACCTGGAGGGAGGTTGGATCTTTTCACCCGAGTCAGCAGGATCGTCTCCGATGATCCCGCTTATCTCGCGTGATAGTCCAATTCGGCGGAGGGCAGGTGTCAAGTAGGCGCTGGCTGCGCATGGGAACGCAGCAGCCAAGTCGCGTACGTGACAATATATTTACCCATGTTAAACTGCAATTTTTAATAAGGCATATCAGTGTCCTGTACAAGGTTTACGGTTGTTTTTTTTTAAAGTGCTATACGAAATTTTTTTTTAAAGTGCATGCGTCAATTGGTATCCTCGTTTATACCTTTTTTAAATGAACAACGGAATTTTAGGGGCTATTTATTATGATATTATCTGAACAGGATTTAAATAAAATTCTACATTAGGTTTGAATAATTACCTGCTTTCGGATTGGCATTGATGTATAATGTCAATGGAAAACCATTTAATTGTAAAAACCGAGAATCTTCCTTCCAGAATTTTGGAGCTACTCCGTTGTACGGATTGAACGTAAACAAACGAATTCCAGACATTTGATCGTGACACATATATATAGCATTTAAGATATTGAAATCCCAAATAGTTTTTAAAAATAAATAAGCCGATGTGCAACTATTCAGGCTTTGTACGTTTTTTACAAGGAAAAATCCATTGACGTTCCACCAAGATGATATTTTCATTTTGAATAAAACAAGTGTCAGAATTTGTAATTCAGTTAACTCAATAACAAATTTAGTAGCTGGTAAGGATCTTAACTTCATCTTACGTCGGGAACGTTCTATTTCGGATCTAAATTCTTCTACATTATCTGCTGCTTCTATATCAACTAAATAGACGGGAATTGAACAGCGGATGATATGACGATTATAAATACTCCAATTTCTAACTATGACAATTGGTTGGTTCTTATCATGAAAACATTGATTAAATACATCCATCTAGAATCAAAATTAAGTTTTAAATCTAATATTTATATTAGATAAGATAATCGTCTGTTTTGTCTCACCTCAAATCTATTGGCCATGCGAATAATTTGATATTTGTTATCATTTTTTGGGTATACATTTAAGCAAGTTGAAATTCGTAGAAATACGTGATATATATACAGTTCAAAGAATAGCATTTTGCTTAAGGTTGTTCTGGCTAAAAGTCACATTCATAAGTTAGTTTTTACTTAAATCGTAAATAAATAATTTTATTATATGTATTATAAATTTTTATGTATGTGATTTGTGGAGAATTATAAAGTAAACAACATGAGCTTTGAAAATCCCAAATCGAAGCAGTGGTAAAAGAACGGCGTAGTTTTTTATAAGAGCGTGTGCTGCGTTTATAACCAACGATACCTTCGCCCATACCACTGTTTTACTATTGATCCGATTTGACATTTTCAAAACTCATTGTTCAGCTTATGATTCTCCACAAATTGTCTTGATTGATAAATTAAAAATAACGATTTATAATTACTTATTTGCGACTTGAGGATAAAATCTACCTTGATAATTAGATGAACTTGATAGAAAATCAACTTCTAATAGTTAGTTTTCAGCCTTAGAACGTAAATAAATAATTATAAACTGTGAATTTTAAATTATCGATGATAAGGAGAATCATCAAGAGGATCAATAAGGGACACTTGCATCTTATTACATAGAAATTGCTAAATTCACTAATACTTTTTTCAAAGTAAATATGTATTCATGATTCCCAAAATGGCAAAAAATTATAATTTTTTATTAGAGGTGGTGGAAAATTGATCCATTTAGATAGCCATCTAAATTGAAACTGTATTTAACTGTTCGGATGGATCGATTCTCCATTTCTAATAAGTAGCCATATACGAACGTTACCGTCATTATTAATAAGTTTTTATTAGTACATTTTTTCGTAGACGATCGATACCAAGATACTAATGACTTTTAGTTTGTAAAGTAATAAAATATTCGCTAGCTGCAAGCGTTCTCTACGCGTAAAACTAAACTGTTTTTGTAGGTACTATAGTAGTATGTAGGACATAGCGTTTTTATAATATTAAATGAAATAACAAATGAGTGCACTGGACGTTGAACGATACTGTCATTATTAATGGTATAAAATTGTCTACTGTTTAATCCATAATAGAACTATCGTGTATGGGAAACAGTGAGTGTAGGAGAGAGAGAGAGAGAGAGAGAGA
>UELV01097256.1:0-17128 GCA_900490015.1 Megastigmus stigmatizans | reverse complement strand
ACAATTACAAGAATAGTACAATACTTCCATGGTCAATATATACAATAGAATATATCACAGTCAGAATCAATATTACAAACATCAGTCTTTAGCTATCATTATTATACATATATACTCACACACTTAACAGATAATATTTACAAAAGGAAAATCGGTCTAGTTAATGAATCCCAGTGTGCGCAACAGAGCAACTAAGCATCCAGGTCAAGGAGGTATTGATAGACCGCCGTTTTGAATCTGCGCAAAGATGGTAAAAAGCGCAGATGATCAGGGAGTGAGTTCCAAAGGTGCCCACCTTGAACCTGAAAAGATCTTATACCGGTTTCGGTACGCACCTTCGGTATTGAGAGTTCTTTTGCAACACCCCTGCTAGTGCCCCTGGACTGATGCTTATTAAAAAAAGCCGCTAGATATTTTGGTTCGTTCATCCGGAGGATCTTATAAAAAAGAATGGCGGCAAAATAATTCCTCCTTGCATCGACGCGCAACCAGCCCAGTTGCTTCCTATAGGGGGTGATGTGCTCATCCCTCTTAGCACCGTAAATAAATCTAACACCCGTATTGTTCAGTCTCTGTAGTCTAGTTTTCTGTTCAGAAGAAGAGAGAGAGAGAGAGAGAGAGAGAGAGAGAAAGAGAGTGAAAAATGCTTCAATAAATATACACAAGTCACAATCGAGCGATCGACCTTTTTCATAAAATCCCAAGTACTTGCGCATACAATTAGCAAAGTGGCGTTATTTCAATGAGCAAATAATGCAAAAGTGCAGGCGCGGCAACGAAAGGCCGAGCTTCTTGTTCCCCCTCTATCTCGCCGATGGCCACCGACTAATACAACAACTGTACACAACAGGCAGCAGCGTCCACATAATTTCTTCTCGTTAGAAAGTGACTAGCATAGCCACGTAGATTCGGGTCGCGGCAGGCGCGCGGTCAGCTATTCCGATTGGCATCGTCGTCGTCCTCCACCTCCTCTTCGGCTGCTGCAGGAATGCTATTACCGATCTTCCCGCGAGATTGTTGAATGCCTTGAGGACAACCTCTGGGAGATCTGGTGAGAGAGAGAGAAATTAAAAAGAAGAAAAACAAATGAACGAAATCATTGAAAAAAAAAAAAAGTACGAGAAAAGAAAGAGGACGGTCGCCCCTGTCAAGGCAATCCGGCCGGATACGCCGCTGCACTTATAGCATTATATATATTTAGCTGTGTTGCAGCTCCGATCGTTAATCTTCCGCTAACGGCTCACAAGCTCCACCTGATTGCCAAAGAACTCGAATGAAAATGAATGCTAATGGGAGCGTGCGTTGGTTGGTCTGATGGTTGTTTCGCGCTCTAAACGAAGGATGAATGGCTGCATGTGTCGTATATATAGCTTACGGTTATCACCTTCGCGCTGCAGTGGCGCGAGAAAAGAATCTCGACCGCGCGAGAGCGCAAAACCCAATTTTTCAGCGTACCTTGAATTTAAGGTGATTGGTTTGCGCTGCTCATTCGACTCCTTGGAATTATTTACAATCTAGACATATGTATACACCGACTACAACAGATCTGCTCGAAGGCTATTGCGAATAATCAACGTCGAAAGACACGAAAACGCATATACATATATATACACTTTCTTCTCGCGACAGGGACGAAAAGTCAATGTAATCAACCTGCTATAGGAATGTTTAAAATATACATCAGACATATAGACTCGCTAGTCGATAATTACAAGTATCGAGATGGAGTTATTAGCGGAAGTAGGGAGGGAGGATCGATGAAAAACTGCATTCTCAGACGGTTCGGCGCTCCCGGAGCTCTCGCACCGCTCGCGCGCGCGCTTTCACCCTCGACACTTTTACTTGGACTCGCGCTCGCGTGCGCGCCTGCAGTGTCGATGCGTATATACTGCGGCCGCGCGCATACACACACACACACACACACCTGTAAGCGCAATAGCCGCATACCGAGCGCTACTACTACTGCTGCTGCTGGCTCCTTCTTTTCCGGATCTCTAAGCGGCAAACCGATACAGCCGACTTTTCGTATATATATATTTGCGAACTCTCACTCGACGAGAGGATAGAGATACCTATACACGCATATAAGCGCTCAAAGCGCGAAGTATACACACCATCGGTTTTCCTTCAAACGATTCACCGCTCATTCTTCCATTATTCCGGAATCCATATACATATATCTTATATTCTCATTCTTATATGTAGGATAGAAACAATCAGATGTAATAAAGAGGATGGATGGACCGCGAGCGAAGAGAAATGAAAAGGATTAACGATCTCTCCGCATTGTCCAGGGAAAATCGCGTAGGAAGACTCGTAAAAGAGCTATACGCTCCGCAATGGTCTCTGCAGTAAAACCAGGCGTCCTATACCTTCTCGCGACGCATCTCGCTAATTGCGTGTCTATTATATAGGAGCAGCCCATAGCCAGAGTCCGTATAAGCTCTCGCGCGTTTACGCATTTGATCGGCCGCGCGAGCGGCCTTTCCCACGTTTTGCTCATATCTTACTTTCTCCGCTGGCGGATCGTGGATGCCGCCGCGAGCACCGAGAGACCCACCGAGCGGTCGACGTACCCGAGCTCCGCACACCACACACACACTTGTCAATTTTGCTGGACGGACGGGTAGATATTGGCAACTCTGATCTTTTGTTGTGTGCGCGGACGCGAAAGTTACCGATCGTCTGCACGAAAGCACAATTAGCCGGAGATTCGACACAGTTCTTCTCCTCTCTCCAAGCTGAAGCTGGAATAGAGCCAGTTAATTATCGACTCGAATTAGGCTATCGCTCAATAATATCTGTACTATGTGCCGATCGCCAAACGACTTTCGAGAGCCGCTGCTGTACTCGTACACTGCCTCCTCCCGACTATTGCCTTTTTTTTTTTCGTTCACATACGCTATTATACAGAG
Source organism: Megastigmus stigmatizans (assembly GCA_900490015.1). Classification (NCBI taxonomy): domain Eukaryota; kingdom Metazoa; phylum Arthropoda; class Insecta; order Hymenoptera; family Megastigmidae; genus Megastigmus; species Megastigmus stigmatizans. Next base: position 14,213 of record UELV01097256.1, on the reverse strand, counting down.
AGATGCTGGACTGTATGTATATATATATAGTCATGTGTATATACCTTGAGTAAGCCGCCATTCGAATCTCGGCGATATTGCACTCGCAAGGCTGACGAAACGAGGAGTGCGCGCGAGATCGACCTGGAAACAATTCGTTTCATAATCCTCTCCTGAGAATGTAATGGCGCGCGATGAATGTGTGAATATAGGTATATCTCGTTCTCCGGCTGCGCTGCCTTCCCAGAACTAGGACTCACTCAAAAAAAAAAACATTCATATATACGCCACACGTGTATATTCGGCTCGCACGGGGATCCCAGGTCGCTTGCGGAATCCCGAGCGTCATTGTTTAGCGGTCCCTCGCTGGGAGAGACTACGTGTGCACTGTATAATAACGCGCATCTCGTGTTGATAATGAGTTATTATTCAACGCTCGTCATACAGCTGTCAACCTGTTTGCCGATCTCGCCTTGATGAACTAATCCGAGCGACTTTTTTATATGGATGCGAAACAAATGTTCTACGTGTTCTCTGGCAAAGATACAAATGATATTTGTTTCTCGATTTATTCTTGTCTTCTTTTGTTTTTAGTCCGGCCTAATTTAAGTTAATCTTATTTACCTGTGTCATTGCGATAATATATGCAGGTGCATGAGTAGCGGTATTCAGTATGTAATCAGATGGAATTTATATTAATTACTGCCGTGATTTGCAAACAAACAGCTCATCATGTTGTTTGGAATATTATTTCTCAAAGGTACTTAACTTGTGCTTTGATTGTTGCTATAAACACTGACACAGAACGTGATTTTTTCGATCGTTGAATTTGAGAGGAAGTAAAATATAGATACCTAAACAAAATACCTTATAAACAAGAAAATTTTACGCTTATAGAAGGTTTATTAAAATGACTTTAAATCAGTCGCTGCGAGCCAAATGAATGAAATTTCGGGTCCGAATTTCTCGTGTTGCGGTGAATAAAAAAAACCTCGCCAACGCGAAAAAATGAGATTGAATTGGCTTCGCAGTTACCGATTTAAATTCATTTTAATAAAACATCTTGTCGCGCACGGAAAAATGAGAGGGTAGAAGTCATTATTATACGTATGCGCAAACTCATCGTCTTCTTTTTGGTCAATATCTAACGGATAACAAATTAATTCGCTCCTTTCATTTCTTCTTTCCCTTTCGAGAATTATCCGTTCATCCGTTGATCGACTATTTTTTAGCCTACAAAATTTTACACATACGCGTTCGTTAGTATTATTATCTCTAAAATTATTTGCGTGGATGAGTTCACACTTTGAGCTACGCATCAGCCATGAAATTTCTTTTTTATGTCAACAGCCGTAATGATGATCGAGTCATTGTAATTTTAATTTGCTAATGTTGAGCTAAGTATAGAAAAACCCATCAACTGTTAATGGGACAAGAGCTGAAAGCGTGAGATTAATACCTAAGATTTAATCATTCAATTCGTTATCGCTCTTAATTTATATTAGTATGTGTGCTAAAACAAAATTATAAATCGTTTCTAACATTTCATTTTACAATTTTTAGCTCCCGTAAATTAAAATAAAATAAAATATATTATATATACATGAAGATCCATTTGTAAGAATTTTGTGAAATCATCAATTTAAAGGTTTACTTATAGTTTTTAAAGACTTTTTAGCGCATTGTAAATAACGTTTGTAGAAAAAAAAAGATATTTTTTAATATTGATTTACCAGCGTTAGGCAAGCCAATACACATAAAGATCGCATTGAGCAAACAAAAAATTCTTGGATTTCAAATATGAACTTTTAGTAATGTATGATTATTTTAATAAACTTCTGTAAAACAAGATTAACTATAAACAACTTTAACAGATGAATTGTGCAAATCTATATAGAATAACACGACACAAAAAAAGCTGTGAAAAGCTGTGAAAAATTCGAGTGAAACTAGTAAAGTATGTAAAATGACATTCAAGGCAAATAGACTTCTGTATACGTATACTAACGTACACAAGAACTGAGAGCAGGTGCAGTGAGTCGGTCAAGTAACTGTACGTCGCGGCCCCTGAATGACATCTTCAGCGTCAGCGCTACGCGCCGTCAGATTTTCTATGCTCAGGGCGCTTCTGCTTAACTTGTAGTATATACTTGCTCTCACACTTTCTTAATGGCATAATGACGGTACATCTGCATGAGTAAATAGCGCCACCTCGAACATTTAAAATCTATGCTAACCGGCACTCTGTTAATGTGCCTCGCACTTGAGATCTACTTTTTTTCTTTTCTTTTTTTTTTTTTCATTTTTTAATAGACTCCAACGACCGAGACATTGTTTTAATATTAATCCTCTGTATTTCAGAAAACTATTCAGAGGAGGATATCCACGCATCGAGGATACGGAGGGACGTGGACGGTAAGTTTGGAAATTAGCTATCACACTCGCAAGTCCTAGAAGTAACATAATCACTGATATCTCATAACACTTCTTCATTGTTTAATACCAAACAAAATCCCCTTCCTACTTGTGAAGAATAATATGTTTCATAAACATTTTCACACTCTATCGCAGTTTGCGAATTATCAATGTAATATATTTTGTACTTGCTGATCTTCATTGTAGCGTAACCTAGTTTATGCTTCATTGAAAAAATTGTAATAATGTATCATATATATGTAATGCATAATTGTAATCTGACCACGTCACTATCCAATAACTGCGATACTACAGTTTCATCTCCTCTCTTCCTTCTGTTTCATAATTTTCTGGAGCCCTACATTTTCACGCGTTGACGCGATGTGCGGCCGTGTAAATAAACTCAGAGTAGACTCATGCTTCCTTTTACGCGCAGCTTGTATTCCGTCTATTTGTATATACTTTTAGCTTTGTTTGAATATTTCTTTATTAAATCAATGTTTGACATTAATTCAAAACGAGATTTATAAAGTTTCTGTACATATTGTTCAACATTTCTGCTAAATTTTCAACAGAGAATTGAAGAGTTTTTTTATACGTTGTACATAGGAATAATGAGTTTATAAAATAGACCATTATCGTATTCTATTCTCTGAGTCACATTATCTATGCATATTCTTTCAATTCAACAGAAGACTAAGTGATTGCATGCTTATCATTTGTACATAGAAAATGTTAAATTAACTAGAATGTAAGATACGCAAATGTTTCCAAAGTATTTGACCCCGATCTATTATTTTGCAAAAGAACCATTTCAACTGAGTTCTCGTAAAAAGTTTAATATTTGAAAAACTCGCAATCATTTTAATGCTTCTGTTGACCATTGGTGCATATAAGCGGTATTTTATTATCGCAAAAACAAAGTTCTGCACGCGTATCTACGCCCTCGTATGTACATACTATTACTTTACGCACTTGAGTTTCTTGAACTCACGCGCGAGCTTCGTGTTTTGTCTGCGATGCATTTTCTCTGTAATTTTCTGAATGGCAAAAGAAAATTTTTCCATACAATTATTACTCATAAAAAGTAAAATAAGATCACTAACCGAGAGGAGGGCTTAGTAACGCGAGGCAGTATTTCACGGTGCAGCTCGAGCTGCAAGGAAGCTACTAATTTGCGAGTCTACTAAGAATGTCTCTCTCTTTTTTTTCTGTTTCTGTTACTGCTCCCGTCTGCTCCCCGCCTTCAACTCTTCTCAACAACTGGGTGCCGTCTGCCTCCAACGTCCGTTCGCCACTTCGTCTCTCTGACAATCTTCGTTTCAAACTAAATTGACAACGGACCACGACGACATTGACGATAAAACATTATTCATGACGTAATCACTTTAATTCGATGAAACCTTCATAATCACGCGTAAAATTTATAACTCTTTGATAATTAACTAATTAAAATCGATCATCATCCAAATCAAATTATAATAATGTTCTCTCTTTTTCTTTTGTTAATTATTTACTTAAATACTTTTCATTAATTAAAAGGTGTTACAACGGTTCTTTTGGTACCTGCTCGTCCCGGCAAATCCGCTCCCCCTGTCGGTGTTTTAACAAAAACCGCACGTACCTTTGTGCAAGACGGGGCCAGTACAGAGTATGCTACTCAAGTTTTGGGTACAACTCTAGACAATGGGCGGCTTTATGCAAAAATTCTGTCAACATCTAGCAGGGTTTATTATGACAAAGAGCCGTCTCCGGATCCATCGAGTCCTTACGTAGTTTATCCGTCATCAACACCTGAAGACGATTGGAAATTAAAGCTCGCACTGAGTGACGCACCCAGGGGTGAATCAATTAGTAGCAAGAGTAACGAAGATACGGAAGATTCAACATCGAAAGAGGATGTGAATGAACTAAAGGATAACGATATTTTTAATAAACGGGAAAGCAGTGAAATGCGTTTCAAGCCAGCAAAAGTAAGATCTGATAATCTTCCCACTTATACTGTGAAACAAGATTACATCTTGAAAGGTTTGGACGTTGCTCTTGAAGAGGATCAACCAAAAACACTCCGTCCAAGAGTGCCTAAGATTTTCAGACCGCAACCAAAAGTTTCGTCTAAGAAGCAAGACGTTAAACCGTTAGCTACTGTTACTTATCATGGCTTTGCAGATTTCGTCACTACAGTAGGAGACACGGTAATCGTATTTTCTCCAAGTACAGCTCCAGCACCTGTAGGACGTCCTGCAACGACGATTAAAGGAGATGCAACGCTTCGCCCTGATGATGGCATTGCCGTTTTAAAAATTAGACCCACTAGTGTTCTTTCGGAACAGAAAAAAACGGAAATTGTACAAAACCGAAACCGTAGCCCCGTCAATGATTTTGTGCAAAAAAATGTAAAAACCACCGATAACAGCGTTATAGATCTCCAGCCGAGCAGAGTAGAACAACCAGAAGCCGGATATTCTGGAGAAGTAACTAGTCCACTGCTTCTTGTGCCGGATGAAACTGAGGGATCACAGAACCCTACTGGTTTGATCAAAGTTATTGATTCTACGACTGCATTAAGAGGAACAACTACACATTACATGAGTTCTATTTATGGTACTTACATTGGTACTAATTATGCACAGATTGTTCATACATCTTCGAATGTATATTTTTATCCAGAAGACAGTACAAAAGGTTATGATTTAATGGACAGCGATGATCAAGATTTTACACAAAAGGATTCCGTAACTGAATCTAATACAACTGTGCCACCCGACACTACTGATAGTATTTTAACTACTATTAAAGATGTTCTCACTACAGAAGCAACAACAGAGAACGAACTTGGAAATGATATTATTCCACAAAATCAAGGACGTAGCATAAAAGGATCATCCCCGAAAAATCAATTTTCTATACCAAAAGGACAGAAGAATGAGGATTCAGATGATAAAGTATCATTAGCTACAAGGCTTTTACCATCAACAGTTTACAAGACATTCACTTATTTTACGACATTTTTCATTCCGGGTAAGGGTCGGACTAGTACATCAATTAAATCAAGAGAAGTGGTTTCTTCAGAAGTTACATTTTTGACAGAGCTAATTTTACCAACCAGTACTCAAGCTACAAATATTGTCCAAACAAAGGCCCCTGTCGCCGCAACGAATAAAGTAGAAGTTTCTTCTAATACAGACTTGATTGAAAATACAAATAACCCAGAGAAGCAAGAGGTCGAAGAAATACAATTAATATTTAAAACGATATTTACAACTTTCACATATTTAACCACGTTTTATGATGATTCAACAACGAGTGTTTCAAGCCGAAAAGTAACTGCAACTAATGTCATCACTCAAACTGTGGATCCAGTGATTACTTCAATTGATGTAGATGGACTTATTGAAAAGGAAGCATCTGTTTTGATAGCACCGACAAAAATAGCAGATGCTAGTTTCTCTGGATTAAAAACTAAAGACTCAGAACAACAATTTATTAATAATAATGGCAATAATTATGCAACCACTGAAGAAAGTACTGAGAACATCTTAACAACAGTACCTGATCAATTAACAACTATTGAAGAACAATCGACAACAGAAATACCAACTGAATTTGAAAAGAATAAAGAAGATCCTATAGTATTACTAGAACCAAGCCCAATTTTAACTGAAAGTATTCAGTCAGTAAGTGAACAATTAAAAACATATTATACTACATACACATATTTTACGACAATAATAGTTGATGATGAAACCGAAATCGAAACCAGAACTGAAGTATTCAGCAACGTTGTTACTGAGACTATACAAGCTACACCAGTACTTTCGTCGAGCGACAAAAGTAACAGTATAACTAATTCTAAAGCAGAACCATCACCGGAAATATTGGCATACTTGGAGGCTCTGAAAATGAAGAAATCTCCAGAAGAAGCTCGGACTTTAGCTAAAAAGGTTCAGGACTATTCGCAACCTACTACAGAAGAATTGAATGATATAACTACTGAAGATTCTTCTTTTTTCTCGGCAACTGATGAGACTACTATCATGGACGAAGTAACTGAAAAAGTACCCGCAGATGGCGAGGTTGTAGGATCCATGAAAACAGATGTAGTGTTTTCATCGAGTTCTGGAGGCAGTACTGTCCTCGACATATCAGATAAGAAGAACAATGTTCCCGAGGACCAAGAGTTATCTGAAACGAACCATCATGATGTAGAACCTGCTCCTACACTTTTATTGCAAACTTCATACACGACTTATACATATTTTACTACAATGTATAATGGTGATGCAACCGATGTCGTTAGTCGTTTAAAAACAGTTACAAACATAGTAACAGAAACTATAAGACCAACAGCTGTTATGCAACCAGAACCCAAAACTCAACAACCATTAACGTATTTTACCACTTTTACTTATTGGACAACATTTATAAAAGGAGATGAAACTGCCACTACTAGTCGTGAAGAAACCGTTAGTAATGTCGTTACACCTGGAGTAACAGAAACGCCATCGGTGCAATTGGATGTTATTAAAACATATAGACCATTTGTATTGGCTACTCCTGTTCACAGCATTAATACGGAATCTAGAGAATCTAAGGCCACATCTGATAATGAAGTAACAACATCTCCAAATATTATATTAAAAGAAGTACCAACAATAAAAGTGAACGAATTAAGTTCAACTATTTCTCCGGAACTTATGACATTGTACACTACGTATACATATTTCACTACTTCTTACATAGGAAATTCAACTATTCTTAAGAGTAGACTAGAAACAGTTACCAGTGTATCTTATCCAGATGATTTAATCGTTAGAGCTACTCCACGTGCAATAGGAGGTGCAGCACCCTCAAGTCAAATATTAAATACTGAAGAAAAACCTATTGAACCAAGCAAAGTTATCGATGCACCTAGAACCGGATTATTATCTACTATAAGATTAAATAAAGTTAATGACGGTACAACAACTCATTTTATGACCGACATTTATGGTACTTATATTGATGGACTTTATGCGCAAGTTGTTGAAACTTCAACGAAAGTTGAATTGCCTACTTCAGTATACTCATCATCGGCCACCCCAGTATTACCTACAGGTGTATTATCTTTAAATCAAGGAAGTATTATTGATGCTGATGAAATCACAACAGTATATTATACAACAAAACAAATCGGTACATCTATAAATGGTTTATATGCCAAAGTAATTGAAAGTACATCTACTACGAAAATTGATGAACAAAAATTGTCAACTCATACGCCAGTTAAAGGCCATCGAACAGGTCTAGTTAGGTTGATTAAAGGTCATATTGAAAGTAACGATACTACAACCTATTATCAGTCTAAGGTTATTGGTACTAGCATAGAAGGAAGATATGCCCAAATAATTGAAAGTACTTCCAGTTATCTAATTTCTAAGCCAACATCAATTTTAAATATTGCTCCTACATCCACTTTACCTCCAAATCATGCGACTGGTATACCTGAAATTTCACCATCTCCTGCCGTAATACAGTCTTCGATATCAGAAGACCCTACTGGAGATGGTTCAAATAATGATTCTGATCAAGAAGAGAATGAAAATGAAGACGAAGGGGATGATCAAAAATCCAAGAAAAAGTCACGCCTAACCTTTTCTTCAAGAAAAAGAACTTCTAGTGCTCCGCCAATAAGACCATTTGCATCAAGGAGTCGACCAACATTTAACCCTAAAAGAAAACCCCAAGGTGCGACTACTATAACAAGGAGTGATATTACCCCGACAATAACAGCAACTTTAGCAGGAAAGGGAAGCCGCTTTGCATCTTCAAGAGGTAGAGCCACTCCTTCATTAGGATCGGCTACAATTAATACATCTAGTTCTAGACGGTTTTCTGGAAGAAGAAGTTCTCTTCCTGTTACATCTTCTTATTCCACGAACTACCCTTCTGGTAGTTCAAGAAACAGAGGAGCAGTTAGAGCCACCCCATCTTCTGCATATTCGGGTAGTCGTCGAGGATCTTCTACTATCAGAGGATCTTCTGCAAGACCAGCAACTCGTGGTGGATCATCCATTTTGTCGCTCTCATCCACAAGATATAGACCAGGCATTCGTCCTTCTTCAACCATTTCGAAAATTTCATCAACAGTTAGACAAGATGATCAAGAAGACAATGCAAATGAATTTACTACTGCCACTTTAATTACAGAAGAAACTCCAGTAACTCAACAAGAGGCTGACGGTGAAACGGTACCACCAGTGGTTCAAACAACAACAGAGTCATCTAAGCGATCCAATAATCCTCTTTTGAGGTTTAGAAGACCTCCAGCATTTGGTAGTGGAATAAGATCAACGACACCACGGGCTACCGCGACAACAACAACATCTAGACGTACAAACAGTTTATCCAGACAAAATGCCGCAAGTAATCGCGCTGTAAATACTAGAGCGCGGCCAACAGTGCCTACTCTAACTACAAGAGGAAGACAAAGTCAATCTAGTCTTTTTCCACCAAGAAGTCTTTTTGGAAGAAAGCCAGATACTACAGACGCACCAGTAGAAAATAAAAATGAAAATTCTGAAGAAGAGGGTGAAAATTTTGAAGATGAACCTGTTGAAGAAATAACAGATAATGATTATGAAGGATCAGAACAAAAAGAAACTGCTCCCAAGCAGAAAGCTGATTCATCAAACAATCAAAAATCAGTAGCACAAATTAAACCATTTTCAAGAGTCGGGAGAGGTAGAAGGGTTCGACGACAAACTAGTCAAGCAAGGCCATTAAATTCACGATTTCGTAGACCCAGTGTTCAAGCATCTACCTTAGAAGATAGAATAGATAGTGAAGCAGGGTCTAGCAAAGAAGATACTTCAAAAACTTCTAGTAATTCTAGATATGGCGCTCGTGGCAGATCTTTAGCCAGTAATTCTAGACCAAATTATAGTGCAAACAAGGAAGATAAATCATCCGAGGAGTACCTTGATACTTCAAATTCACCGCAAGGAAGATCAAGATCTAAACCTATTTCTAATAGAAGCTCTCTTCGTGTCAAACCATCCCATGTAAACAATTCTAATAGACAATTTACATTGCGTGAAAAGGAAAGCACGTCTCCAGTAAAACCTAATTACAAGAGACCTACATCTACTTCAAGAAGCACTAACCTTAGGGCAAGAAATAATTCAAGATCAAGACCTGGAACTAATAGGTATCAAGAGGTCTCAAATTCGCGAAGATCGTCATCCAGAACTCCATCAAGAAATGGAGGAAGGACAAATAATCGTAGGGTAGTACCATCCCGAGGACGTTTAAGTTCTCATGAAGATTATCGTGATTTTAATGATTTTGATGGAACTCTTACTGTCACACATTATGTGCCGACTGAAGTAACAATTCCTGTTGTTAATAATGGCGTTACTGAAAAACGAAATATTATAACTGCTCAACCAAGTACGGAAATAATTGGACCTGATCGTTATAGCACAATTGCTAATACCGATGGTCGAGACCTTGTTATATTGGCAAGTGAAATGACTGGAACTAACTTTCAAGGTCAAGTCGAAATTACTCGATTTGTTATACATGAAACACCAACGTCCAAAGTTTCCCATATGTTAACGTCTTCAGGTGGTCGCAGATTTTCACAACCTGTGGTTGTTCCGTCAACCATATATTCTATTGAAAATGTAGTGTCCACTATTCGGCCTTCAATTCCAGACAATGCGCCTTTAGCTAATATTTTATTATCGCAATTATTGCTTGGACAACTCGGACAACAAAATCCATTAGCATCTGGTGTACCGGCTGCTGCTGCTACTCCATCAACGCGATATGATACGCGAGCAACTACGTATGTTACGACTATCACAAAACATCAGAGCACTGTTATTCCTTTAACATTTCGTGGCAAGGAAATCTTAACAACACTTGTTGATTCTACAACTGATGTTGTTACTGCTACCGAACTTATCACCGATACTGTTGTTGTAACCCCGACAGTCGCTTTGCCAGCAGCAAACCTTAACTCGCTCCTGCTCCTTCTCCAGCAGCCACAAACTCCACAGCAGACAAATCCTTTATTGGATCCGCTATTCGCCGCTGCGCCATTATTAACTCAAAGTAATACATTACCAGGAGAAGTTGAGAGAAGAAATCAGCCCGTTGATTTTGATTATAGACCAGAAAGTTATGAGGATTTATCTGAGGAATATATTGAAAAACCATCAAAGGCAAGAGGGAAAATAAATACTGCAAAAACAAACGAAAAAGAAGTCCCTGAATCAAGTGTCATAACGCTGTATGTGTCAGGTCGTAGGCCTGGTGAATTTAGTACCGTTCTTAGCACTGTTAAAGCTGGCGAAGAATCTACAAGCACTAAAGTTAAAAGAGACATAAACAAAGCCACTGTTACTGCATCTCTATCCCCATCTTTACAATCAGCTTCAGAACCTACACTGTATATTTTGGCGGGAAGTGAAGAGCCGATCGATGCGCACGCGCCTACTCAGAGTCTCGAGAGCGTAGTGGGCGACGTCGGACGGCATATCTCCACGTCCATTTACACCTAATCACTTTAAAAGTCCATTGCTCTCCTTTAATGCCACCTCTATTGCGCAGTCTTTTGTAGATTTATACCTTAACAATTATTAAATACCCGAAGATGACTTTGGACGATGCATAAGTTACATATTATTAATTTGTTTATTTTATAGCAAGTAGTGTAAGAATTTTGCAATATAATTGTGAATTTATTTATGTAAGAATTTAGTTTTTAGACTATAAATTTGTACTTATAAAGTTAATTTTTTAGAATTGTATTATTGATTGCCTTAATATTATTAATATTTTATCGACCAAGTCTCAGAGTTTCGGGTGCTAGTCTTAACTAATAGCCTTTTAACAAGGTTCTCTCGAGCTGATCAAATGAATTAAGCGAATTTATTTAAATTCAATATTCTATTGATCTCTATTCTTATTTTTCTCAACCAATTTCCTTCCTTAAATTATCCTAAATAAATTCCTACTAACAAGTCTTTGGAAAAAGCCGCACGCGCGCCCACACGCTGAAAATGACTCCAAAGAATGATATCACGGTAGAGATGCATTATTTATGTAATCTGAAATGACGATCAACGGTTATTCAAGTATCCAACCATCAAAAACAAAAGAAAATCACCTTTCAGATGAATTTCCGCAAGATTCAAGCGATGTATCTGCTGTTATTGAGGGCCTTCAAACCTTTGGCAAAAGAACACAAGGAAATGATGACTATACCACAGAAGAAGAAGATCACGTGTCTAAAAAACGGGTTCGCATTAGAGTACCGGTGGTAAGAAGTCGCAGTGCTAGAGAACATGCATTAACTGTAGTACGTCGTCGTCCATTAATACCATATACAAGGCCATTTGCTGAACCAATTGAAGCTACTCTTTTACCAACTCCTCGTAGAGTTGTAACACGAACAAAAATAAGGAATTATGATTTATATGACGTCGAAAAGGACTCAGGCGATCATGCAATTCCTAATGAGCTTTTTACAAAGACCAATAGGCACAAAATTACTGTTACCCGTCGAAGAAAAATCAATCCAACTCCAACAGTTTCTACCAGTCACCGAGAAAGAATAACGCGTAAAAAATTAGTGTCTGTTAGACCTATTCCTGAACCAAGCTCAACTTTAGCTATTATCACTACTGGATTTTATACGGTTCCTTCAGTTGAAGAAAATGATGAAAATGATGAATATTTTGATAGTGACGACAGTAAAATTTCAACACCTGAATTATATACATCATTTCCCATTGAACGTAATCCTATTACAACAGAACCCATCGAAACAAAAGCATCAATAATAAATGTTCAAAAAACAAGTACATTAAGTGATCCAATAATTATCACCGATAACTTTTTCTTCCCAGAAATTTACGAAGAAACGACTACAAATGAGAATATAAATGATTTAGACAATGAAACGACTACTGAATTAAATGAATTCATAGATTCCACTACACCGAGTGAGTTGGAAATGGTAAATGTAAGCGATATATCTGCCAATATAGAAATGACTACAGAAAAAGAAAATGAAACGACAGTGCCTACTATAGAAGATGTAACCGATGCTACCTTAGCTCCTTTAACTGATGATGACGAATCTACAACACTAGCTGAAAGTGAAGAATTAAGAAATGTATCAATGATTCAGCTCGATAGTAACGATACGACACAAACATTTGAAAATAATATGACTACATTAAGCTCAAATTTAACTTTACTTGATGACTTAGCTACTCAAAAGTTGACGGAGACATCTACCGCTAATATCGAAGACAATTTAAGAGTCATACCCATTGCATTGAATTCAGAAATACAAGCTAGTTTAATGCCTACCACAATACAACATGAAGATGTGCTTTCACAAACGAATAATGTATTTGAATCAAATGTTGATTCAGTTAGCAGTGAAATCCCAACAGTTATTCCTTTAGAAACTAAATTATCAGTTGATAGAGAATCAGATGAAATGAAAACCAAAGCAATAACGCCTTTGAACTCACCAGTAACTACATCAATACCTTCTTTGACACCAGAAGACATTGAAGCTGGATTGACAGATGATCTTTATTTATCATTATCACGTCCAGATTTCCCACAAATTATACCATCAAAAGCAGAAATGGATGAAAACCCCTCGTCAACATCTGATTCAAGTCAAGCTACTCCAGAGCTTCAAACCAGCGTTTATTATTCTGAAACAATAGTAACATCTACGCGATTAAGAACTTATACTTACGTTGTAACAAAACTTAATGGACAAGAAACTGAAGTGACGTCTTCAACTACTGTAAGACCAAGAGTAACAACTTTGACATTGACAGTTCCTGTGACGGTGACTGTGACTCCGACAACGGTTCTGTCTCCAGTCGTTCTTAGTTCTTCTTTCGGTAAGTATCCTTCTAACATTAGTAATAAATCGTTCTGATCCCCATGAATTATATTTTTAACTTCTAAACTGGCTTTTGGTTTCTTTTGTGTAAAATATATATTGTGATCTCTTTTATAAAATTGTAAAAATTTCTTCTATTGTATAACATGTACATAATTTACTTTGCGTTATAATACTTCTTCGATGTATATATTTACATAGCAAATATTTTTCTATTCTTTATTATACATATTTTCCAAATGCAATATTGATTTTTAACTGAATCGATTTTTACATTTAATATTCATAATTTATCTATTACATATGTATTTACAAACGGCTTAAAGCAGTTTAATATCGTATCCAAGTTTCAAATCATATTTTTTTTCTTGTAGTCAATTTGTCTAGCGAGGAAATCATATCTTATTTTTTAGACACTTTGTTACAATTTGTTGAACATAAATACACATCTGTAATTAAACATTTTTAAGAAACCTGAGAATTAAATTATAATGAAATTTTTCAAAAGTTAAGTTGATAATTTGGATCAATTTTAATAATCAACCAAGATAATAATTAATCATCATATGGAGAAATAAATTAAAAATATGAAAACATTTCATTATTTTTTCATTCATATACAATACTATTTTAAATAAAATTAAAAATAGCATGCAATCTTCATTTCAAGTAGAATCACTGCACCAGTGCCCGACTAGTTATTAGTGAATATATTGAAAAAAGACGCAATCTAATTAATTGTAATAATTTCTACAAACAAAAATTCATTTCGCTGAATCTAATTAATCTTGAAAACATTTTCATTAATTTTATAAATGATTGAATTAATCCCTATTTAATTAATTAAGAATATTGTGTTATCGGGTCATTCATTGATTTAACCCATTAACGACCA
>UELV01097255.1:0-11390 GCA_900490015.1 Megastigmus stigmatizans | reverse complement strand
CACTAGCAGGGGTGATGCACAAGAACTCTCGGTGCCGGGAGTGCGCACGGAAACTGGTATGAGATCTTTCCAGGTCCATTGTACGCGCTTCTGGAACTCTCTCCCAGCCAATCTGCGCAACATTCCATCTTTGCGCGGATTCAAGACGGCGGTGCTTAAACATCTTCTCAACCTTGATGCCTAGTCATCCAGGGACGGAGCCTGTGACCTCATTCCGAAATAAGTACAAGTTTTAGTTATAAATTGTTACACGTCGCACTAGGGGCAATATGACTTACACGTCGCACTAGGGACAATCGAATGAGCTGTATGTTAACTTATCTCGTTTTGTCTCCTACACATTGATTTTAAAGTGTGAGTGTATTTATTAGCGTGAGTGTGTTGACGAATAAATGAGTAGAGTGAATGATAGACTTTTATTTTTAAATGTATTGTTATATGATAGATATCGACTGATTTTGTAACTTCTGTTTATTTGTTTTTTATGTGACGCGCTGTCATATTAGTAATAGGTTTGTGCAATATTTTAAGACTGATTGTAAATAGTTTAGTTTATTTGAGTAAACAAATCTGTGATATCATAGTAAGTGCATTAATCTAGACTTGATGTAATTTTATTTTAATTTGAATGGAAAATATGTGTAATTATATGTTATACTTTTTGTAAATATTTACAAATAAACAAATATCTATCTACCTATCTATCTCCCTCTTACATGCATCTACTGTTGATAACCCTGCTCTTGAGAAGGAAGTATCCAATGTGCCTGCCAAGTTTACTCACGGTGGCGATCTTCTTGTCTGGCGTCGAGTGATTGGAGCAGACAGTCGTGGGCTCGGTCAGCTTGTTCCAGACCGTGTACATGCTCGTTGCGTTGACCTTGTGGGCGGTTATAGTTTCGCGTAGCGAGCAGACCTCGAGCTTGCGAGGTATGTAGCTAAATCCATGATGGTTGACAGGCCTGAGTCCTGCTCGCTTGGCGCACACACCCGTCACGTAGACGTCCTCTAGGTGTAGCAGTGGCGTTGTGAGAGCGGCTTTGTAAAGCCGTGATGCCACATCAAAACTCATCACGTAACCCGTGCCCGATAAATAATTGGGATACATGCGCTCTGAGTACATATATTTCGGTGTGTACCTGTAAAGAGTGAAACAAATTTTAAATTTAAATTAAAAAAAAGTAAAAAACAGTTTGTCAGGTTTAGGGACTTCTACAATCTATATAACTGTAGACAATAATAGCGTCAATTTATAAAAACGAGCAGCGTCCATCAGGTGTATTTATGAACAATTTCAAATACTGCTATAGCTTAAATATACCGATAATACCATATTTCTTTAAAATAACGAAATACTCTGAGAGTAAAATAAAAAAATTGATCAGGAATAGATATACTTTTATTAGTCTTACCATTTATTTTTGGGATCTGTAATAGGCCTTGCATTGCAAATGAGAGAACCAATAAGAGTTCCAGCACTTTTAGCACGACCCTTCAAAGCTTTTACAAGAGTTGGAATATTCACGAACATGTCGTCGTCGGTTTTCATAAGATACGTTAATTTATCGCAATTAAACGTAACCCACTTCAGTAACATCACTGACTTTAATGTCAAATTATTGTATGTGTCATGAAAGCTCTCTTGAATTATGTCGTTGTATAAATGACTCTCATCTACTGCATACATCTATAAATTAAAATTATGTAAATTTAAGATTTTCGAATAGTAGGTATAATAACATGTTTCTCTGTTCATTGTAAAATTGAATAAAAACATACATTTAATGTATCATTATCGCTTTGTCCTAAAAGAAAAGCTACCCTGACAGAAGAATCATACAGAGTATCCAAATTGCTTTTATTTCCCCATGTATTCCTAATGGCAAATCGAGCATTTTGATTTGCCACTGCTGAACAAACAACAATAAGTAGGAACGATGCATCGGTACAGATGCTTTTTGGATTTAGAATAGCTGTCGTGTTTTCCGGATGGATGTAAGTACACACATCGCGAGATGTGTTATAACCCCAACCACGTAACTGAGCTAAAAAGTCATAATAAAGATGAGTCAAGGTTCTATTTTAGTAACAATTATTGAGTTTATATCAAGTCGCTTTTTAATTTTCAACACTAACGTTGTGAAATTATAAAATAAATAAGAAGATGGTGTAAACTCATGTAAAAAGCAGATGCTATAAAATAAGACTATTTTAGTAAAAGAAATACAGAAGCCAGTAAAGTTTATTTGTAAGTAATGAGATATATGAGTCACTAGCAATAAACCTACTTCAGATTACAGTAGAATAAATATTTGATTTGCTTGAGAGTTAGTACCCAAATGCTTTAAGCTTTCATCAATTAATGGTGAACATTACGAAAGTATGCGGTATGTATTATTACAATTATATAAGAGAAGTAAGCCATGGAAAGTACTCATTCTACACAAAACTTTATTATAGCCATATTCCAACACCAAAAAATTTAAAGACTGATTGATAATTAGTATATACGTGATTACTAATACTAAACTATGGTATTTATAGTACCATATAGTAGTGAAAATTAAACAATGAAAAACTACTGTTCAGGTATTTCTATAATTTTATTTTTATTTAAAATTTTTTTTTGTAAATTTTTCTTTACTTAACAAAATACCTTTTTACATTTATTTTAATAGTTATATGTCAAAGGTTTGATTGAATTTCTTTTACTAAGGCATTTTGTATAAATAAAGTATGTATTTTATCCACCTTTTATCATGTTTAGACTCAGCAAGAAAAACATGGATGCAGATAAATATATGTTAACCGCGATTAATCAGGTGATAAATCGCATGCTTTAGCGAAATATTTTATATCATCCATACCAATGGTACAATTTAGACGATAACACATAAACGCAGTGTCTCACCAAAAGGTACTCAATTTTAATTATGTTTCAAACTGAGAAAAATTATAATTTTAAAAATCGCTAAAATTTTTAATACATAGACCAGAGAAAATATATATTGATAATATTTGTTGATATTGAGAAAATATATGTTGATAATATTTGGATAATTTTTACACAAATAAAATTAGAACGATTTTTTAAAATAAAAAATCCGATTATGAGAAATTGAGATATAAATCACTGCGACGAGTGACTCATTACCCGATCAATTACCTAATAAAATAATTTTAAGTACCAACATTTTTTGTTTATTTGTTTATTCTTATCAGGAGCGAGTCATTTTTTGGTAATTAAGAATAAATTTTTACATGTAATCGTAGAAGACTATTTTTGCAATTCTATTGAATAATACTTGCTTGCAGAAAGTTAACGTTTCAAAGTGAAATAAAAAATTTTAATAAAGTGTTTTTGTACTTATAGTCAAATGTAGGAAAACGTTTATTGATATAGTCTCAAAAATTTTGAGTTTTGAATTGAAAGGGAAAGTTTTAAAGATTGAAAGGTTATGTCTTTCTATATTCGTCTGTTTCTACTTACAATAATCGACGCGATCTTTCCTTATTATATACAAGGTGGCTATATATGTCTTTAAATTATTACTATATGTTTTCGTATCTATAAGAGATAGTATAAGTTCCGTTTGCGAACACAAAATTGAGTTTTTATCTAATAGGTATTTTATATATTTCACATATTATATTTAACAGAAAAAACATTGAACTATATACAGAAAAGCGAATTTTTTAACTATGTTAAAATTTACTCTTTTTTATAGCAAAAAGAAATATAAAACTTTTCTTAATTGTTTCATAATCAAGGCAATAAAGCATTAACAAAATATATTATTTACAATCATGTAAAAACATACTTATAATGTGTTAATTGCCTTACATATATTTTGAATAAGTAATTAATATATTAGAAAAATTAATTTTTGTCTAGTCAAAATTTATTTTTATTTCTATCATAATATGTTAAAATTTATTTTGGTCTCATTAATAATAACAATAGAAAATCCAATTCTGATACAAGTGTAATAATTAAACAAGTTAATTAATAATATTAATTATTTAACAATTAATAACAGCAAAATAATAAGGCTTTTTCTTTGAACTAATAAATTAGATTTTAAGGAGGCTACATTTGAAATACTTGGTATTGGTTAAATACGGTATAGCATTTTTAGTTTGAATCCTTTACTTTAAATTACCTTTATTTTAATATGATACATCTTATACCTATTATAAATCATTCCAATGTTTTGTTAGAAATCCTCATTAATAAAGTATGTAAATAAATAAAAACTCATGTCAAATTCTATTTTTATATAATTTTTTTTTATTGAAATATTGTTGATTTTATGTCATTAATGAAAAATAAATAAAAAATAAAAATTTATTCAAAATAGACTAATCAAATTATAAACAATATCCTGACATGTTCATTAGTTCATAATAATGAATTATTACTTACATCATTAAAATTATAATTGTTAAATAAACCATGATAGAGATAAGAGAACGCAAAGCTTTAACAAATGCATACCTACGGAAGCTGCGAAGTGTGTACCTCCCACAGATCCCACTGGGGATGGGGTCTCACCTAAACCAGAAAATTGTCCTTGTGCTGAATGATATGCTGGTACATAAAGTAATCCAAGTCCTGCCAGAATTATAAAACCAAGTGCCAAACGTTTTACAAATGATACTTTTCCTTTGACATTTCCATTGCTGGTTTGTATGCTGCTGGCAGGTGGTAATTGCATAGGCAATAATCGCACCCTGTCCATTTAAAGAGAGATTAAATATTGTTCATATTTACTTAGTAATTAAGGTAGTAATTAATTACATGAATGTCTTGATCTTTTATATAATTTGTAATCAATATTTTATTATGTACAATGTTTATAAAAACTGTAATAAAAATTGTATAAAAGAATATAAGTTATACAAATATTTAAAAATACAGTGCAGCTATTCAAAATATGATATTCATATTCATATCATGCAAAGAAAAAATTTGTAATTTCTTCTGTATTCTATTTGCATTTTAAAGTTTTCTTTGATTTTCTATAATATCTCTTTGTTCAATTTTTATAGCAGTCATGTAATATATGGCAAGTTAAACGTTGCAAAAAAAGACTTGTTACAATATTTTATTCCAATTATTTAAACCTTGATTTTATAATAAAAGCTAGATTTAAACACTCACTTTTGATGCAAAAAGGCTGGAGTGACACTCGCAACTTGTCCATTTATCTCATCTTGGAAGAAATCCTGTAAAGCAGCAAGCAATTAAAAGGTCAGTTTAAGCGATGAAAAATATACAATATACTTTAACAGTCTGCATACATGTGTAAATAATATTGTGTAAGAAGCATGAAAAAGAAACAAATGTTCACTCTCTAAACTTCCGAGTGCACAATAGAAGGCATTAATTGTGTTGCACAAGAAAAGCAAAGCAGAAAAGATTCTCTGTAAATATAGCAAGCGCGTAGGATGAAGCAATCGTAATTAAGACTAAATATTAACCATTAGTCTGATCGACACCGTGAGCAGTCACGGAAGGTACTTTGTCGTCGTCATCGAGTGGAATCATTTGATGGAGGTTCGTCGTTGTCGCACAACGAAACTCGCCCAATACCAATTCGTTGATGATATTTCGTTCTCAGTTTTTTGGAGGGGCTTTTACCTCCCACTTTTGTGTAACTGTGCAAGTATACACCTGTCGTTACAGTTCACACACAGTCCTTCTATACTCCTTCCCGACTCGGAGACTCCCGAGCGGCGCGACGAAGTGCACTATCGGTGAATGTACACTGCAATGTGTTCATATCGTGCGCCGCGAACCTCGGCTCCAAAGCTCCAAGCGAATGTCGACTGTTCCGATTTTTATTCCAACTCCCTCCCCTTTCGTTTATTCTAACTACTTACAATGTATAGATACATAATACATATACAGTGCCGTCACTCATCAGTGCCTTGTTGCACTTATATGCTCGCTTATATGCGCATGTAATATATGGAATATGGATGAGTGTTAACATATATACATATTGCATGCAAGCAATTTCTATAATATAGCTATAATATATACATATACACAAATAGAAATAAAAAATTTAAAAGGTCAATTTCAAATATTCTAGAACTTAAACGGCATATAAATCTCCAAATGAATATGTTTATATATATTTTATACAAATTGTTGAATATTCTTTTATAATAGGTATTCATATTATATAGGAGTTTCAAGCACGCTTTTCTATAAGAATTTTAATTTTTTTTCGCAATTTCATCAACTTGCGCGCCATTTCGGTGCGCACATACAAATCTAAAATGTTATAAATATATTTAATACTGATAAAATATACATTAAAATATATACAGCATTTGAATCAATTACCTTGAAATTTCAAATTTAATTACGATCAAATCGGAAATTCAATTACCTATAAGTATATATATATAGAATAATTTTATCTTGCAAAATTATTATGTCAATGCCTAACTAGTGTTTATAAGAACTATCTTCAATTTATCTAAAACTAATCAATTTTCAATCTGCTGTTATGAATAAAGCGGAAACACTTGCCACGTACTAAATCTCCTTACCTATATTTTTGTGCTCATCATTACAACACAAATCACTAAAGTCTAAAGATTTCGAGGTTATATATGATACTTGTCAATATCTATCTAGCTCGAACTATCCGAAAAGAGTGATTATTTTAACTTTTCTCTTAAACGTGAATCGCCTGTTGTAATCATAATTTAAGATTCTTAGAAAAATAAAACGTGGATTCTTTCGGATTATATTAATCATTCTATATGTTATATAGTGACAGAAGTAGATAAAACCTCAAATGGAGTTCTCCAAAATTATAATCGGAAGTATAAAGAATTACTTAGAAAACATTGAATGAGATAAAACAATGTTAAGTTCTAGACACTTTTACCCCAATAGTCAAAATTATCAGCGATTATTGTGGTTATCGTGAATACTGTTATTTTTTCTTCTAGTGAACTTGACCTAACCCTTCTACATATTTTTTGTGATAAAAAATAGCTACTGAGATGATTAAAGCTATTTTGGTGTTTAATAATCATGGGAAACCAAGACTTTCTAAATTTTATCAATACTTTGTACGTATGACTACCATTCATAACAAAACTGAATTTTTTTTTTTCAAAAACCAACTTTTTTATTGAAATTTTAATTTCAGAATGAGGACATGCAACAACAAATAATAAAGGAGACATTCCATTTAGTCTCTAAAAGAGATGACAATGTTTGTAATTTTCTAGAAGGAGGCAGCCTTATTGGAGGCTCTGATTATAAATTAATATATCGTCACTATGCAACCTTATATTTTGTATTTTGTGTAGATAGTTCTGAATCTGAACTTGGTATCTTAGATTTAATCCAAGTTTTTGTTGAAACACTGGATAAGTGTTTTGAAAATGTATGTGAACTAGATCTTATTTTTCATGTTGACAAGGTTCATTATATTCTGAACGAATTGGTGATGGGAGGCATGGTATTAGAAACGAACATGACAGAAATTTTAACAAGGATTGAGGACCAAAATAAATTAGAAAAACAAGAGGTAAAACATTCAAAAACTATTTTGTTTTGTGTTCTGTTCTTTTTGTCTATTTCTTCTGTTTTATTCTTCGGTACTAAAAACGTCTAGTTTTATTTTCAAAATGCATGTGCAAAGTTTTTCAAGATATTTAGGTATTAAAATCACAGTTTAATCATAGTATTAGTTATAGTTTGAAGTATTGATCAAAAACCTCAAAATTCTAGGTAACTTTCAAATGAGGATCAAATTATTTCTTGACTCATAATTATTTTAAAAAATGATTTAATTTTTGTGTTGATTTTTTATTTTTTATTTTCTGTTATTTTATTTTTGTATTATTTTAGTTTAACTTATAATTATTATATACAACAAATATGTATCTACTTAAAAAATCTTGTTTAAAAAGTTTAAATTAAGATACACCCACCTAAATTTACAAATAAAAAACATTTGTGTAGCAATCTGTATTGATTCATATTATTCCTTGATTAAAATTTAACATAGAATGTTTAAATATTTAATTTGTTAGATTGAATAAATTCCAATGTAATAAACTGTATTTTAGTATTTTATCTTTTAAGTAAAATAAAGTAGTTTTATTTAATCCTTGATTTTAAAATATATGTGCAGGCTGGAATTACAGCAGCTCCAGCACGAGCTGTATCAGCTGTGAAAAACATGAACATACCTCAGCAGATCAAGGATATGAAGTTGCCTGATCTACCTCAGGCAATCAAAGATCTCAAATTCTGACCAGCCGTCACATCGTTAACCCCTAGCTGACTGGTATCCTCGAAATTCTTTCATGCTGTCCAAGTTACAGGAATGTATTTTCTCCCTCTTGAAGACAATGAAAATTTACCTATGATACCGGATTCTTCACTATGCGTTTCGTCGTACACAGTATCACGTCGCTATCAGGGTTAAGGATTCTCATAAAATCACTCATAAAAATGCTCAGAGAATCATTTTAAAAAACTTGATTCTGTACTTTGAATAGTCATAGCTTTCTAAAATAGAAAGTATGCAAGAATGAATTTCTCGCAATTTATAAACAAGTTAATCGAAGCTTTACAAACGAATTGTTCACAAAGTACTTTATTGCAGCAAAGGAAAAATCTATAAAAAAACTCGCTATCTGAAACTTATTTTTCTATGTGACTAGTGGAAATGCTTTATCGCGCCTTGATCCGCTATAAATAAACTATTTAGAGTTACACTGTATTACAGATATTGAATAAATAGTGCTAATTATTGTTAATTTTTATCTTACAATCAATAAGCCTTTTTTTTGTGAAAGTATTTGGAATTTTTATAAATACACTTTTGTACAAAACACATAAAACACTATATTTTATTTATATAAATTACAAGAATGATTTTTTTACAATATTTAGAACTTCTGAATAATTATATTCTGAATAAATTATGCTTTATGATTTTAACATTTCAATTGCAGTAAAACATTTTAAGCAAATACAAGTTATTTGTATCATAATGTACTTTATATTAACACCTTTTTATAACTGCTAATAGAATTAAATATTACAGCTAATTTACATCACAGTGTATGTTCATGCACCTCAATAATACAGCATTTAATATATATTACATTATCACCAATGAAAGGAATTATTTTTTTACATTTGCTTCATTTGTGAGTGATGTCCATACATAGCCACTACCTCCTTCAGCAAGTATAGGAGGATAAGGACTATTTTTTAATTTGTAATAATCAGATGGTGCATGCATCACAAATTCCATATATTCTAGCTTGCGTGGTAAGTCTTCTTCTGGTCCAATAATGTATGTTTCTGGACTGAATCCATCCTCAGGAGGTGGACTAGAACAGAGAGTAAAGAAAATGTATATTGGAAAATAATTAATATAAGAATAGATGAGTACATTTTAAGATTAAAATATATATAAATTATGAAAATATATTGTGTATATATTTCTAAAAATGATAATCACAGCTTAAAATTATGTGATGATCAAACTAATTGTATATGGAGATAGCTGCATCTTTACGTTGTAAAAAACTGTTCATGTTTTGAACTGAAACTATTCTTAAATAAATCTTATAGAATGAGATAGTGATTTTTTTTATCTTGAAATATGAAATAGTTTTTTAAATATATTATAAATGCAGGTATTTGCAGCTAAACTTGTACGACAGTTTTAAGCTGTCATTAAAATTGTGTTTATATGAAAATATTAGATAAGATAATACAAAATATTATAAAAAATTATTCAATATACAAATTTAACAATAAAATTTAAAAAATTTAATTATATTTTGTTTCGTCTGTTTTATGAGTACCTTGAATAGTATTTTATTCATCCATATAAAAGAATTGCTTTGTAATCTTATATAATGTAATCAAACCTTATATTTATATGAGAAAATATCTTTACATTACTAATAGGATGGATAAAGACTATAAAACCGTTTTTTTCTATAGTATATTTTTGCTTTATAAATTAGTATTTTAAGATTATAAGAATATTTACCTTGCTGTGGTAGGTAAAAGCCACGTAACTGCTGCACTTTTTTCACAATACTGGTCTGTAAGTAAACCTCGAATTTGGGCATAGTAAATTCCTCCATCAATATCTTGCATTGATACAATATCACCAACTTGAAAATATGAACCTTTGTAAAAAACAAAGCTACTTGTTACGGGTGTTGCGGTAGCTGCTGGAGATTTCATAGGCTGAAAAATAAAACAAATTAGCTTACAAAGTGACATTGCAGCAAACTTTCTGACAAAATCTTTTGCTTTGTTCATATAATTTAAAGTCAAGTACTTGATTTGCGTTATCTGAAGGGATCGTTATAGCTGTAAACATGCTATGTATTTCAGTAACATTTTTCTTTAGTTCTTCTCAAACTTAATGATATTGGATACAATATAGCAATCTCTATAAGGTGATGTTGGTTTAACTTATGGTTCTTTTAATTAATTGGGAACGAAAAGGAAGAGAGTTCCAAAACATTGTATCATGAAAATAAAGTAAAAAACATAAATAAACAAGATGCATACCGTTTTCTTAAAGATATGCCTTCGACCCTTGCCCTTAGGTACAGTTTTAATGAGAGTGGGTTTGTTGATCTTGCAGCTGTACCTGGTGACTCTTGTACTTTTGCGCGCTGGCCTCGTGGACGATTCATCGTTGTTATTGTTATTATTGGGTTGATCGGATGTCTTAAATTTCTCGCTTTCTAGACAACAGTTGCACATGCTACCGAATTCGGTAGCGTGCCACAAAGGGGTCTCCTGACCTCCGCATTTCACGCACTCCGGTTTCACACCTAGTGGCATCGGCTTGACTCTTGACTTTTCGGTCACCGAAGAGTACAACTTGATTGAAAATGGATCTTAACATTTACTTACGGTTTTTCGTCAATATTATGCGATTGTTTTTTCATGTTTTTAGTTAGAGAATAAATCGCTTTTGAGGTTGGTTTTCCCCTGTTGCCTCTCACTGTAAACAATGCTTTATGTACAGTGAAGTTAGGAGAAATGGAGTTCGAGAGCTGATGTTCGAGATATATATTGGTTATCGACAATTCTACGACACTTATTTGAATTTTACCGCCGAAGTATAAACGTCGGTACGTGCTTACGTGGTTAATTAAGGGGGGGTTATGGTTTTTAGGGTCAAAAAAAATCGATTTTTATTTATTTTAGAAAATGAATGTACAATATCTGAAGAATGTTGTGTCAAAATTTCAAATCAATCGGAGCAAAACTCACAGAGTTATAGCGCTATAAGCGCTCGCCGCTCCAAAGTTGTTACCTACCGTGTTCGAGCGCGCGCTTTACTACCGTGCGGTACATATAC